>RJWH01010075.1:0-18805 GCA_004363575.1 Solenodon paradoxus
ATGCCCAGCCCCAAATGCTGCTGGAAATGCCCTCCCCCCACCCCACTCCTCTCCTCTGCATTTCACCCGCATGTCCCTCCTGCTACTCCTCCAGGCCCTCTCCACCCATCCCTGTTCTAGCACATCCCCCCAACCCCTCCTTCTCCCGGATTACCCCCTGACTCTAGGCTCCCCGCCAGACTGTAGGTGGACAGTGTGCAGTGCTGCCTGCCCTTTGTGCTGACAGAAGAACCAGCAGGCACAGTGTGGCACAGTGCCGGTGGCCTCCTGCATGAGCCTGGTGGCCCATGGCACCTTGCCGCTCGCCTGCTACCAGAGCCCTTCTTCCAGGCCCTTCTTCCTGGCTGCCTGCCAGGTGACTGGTGCCAGTGTACAGCCCAGGAGTCACCTGGCTTTTGTCATAAATGCCCCACGAAATTGTGTTCGAAGGGTGGGGCCAGGGGTGGGAGATGGGGGTCTGGTCTTCAGTCTTCCCACAGGCGCTGGCTGAGGACTATTCGAATCCTGCACACACACTGGAAAACGTTTGGTTTCTCTTAGCTAACACGGCCAGAGAGCTGGCGCACTATCTGGTACTATGTGAGGACAATGGTCCTCAAAGTGCTGTCCCCAGACCGGCAGTGTCAGCAATACCCAGGGCTTGTTAAAATGCAAGCTCTCGCTCTGCCCCAGACTTACTGAATTGGCAACTCTGCATTGGGACCTAAAAACCTGTTTTCACGAGCCCCCAACGAGATGAAGTTGGGTCTGGAACAGTTTCTCAACTTTGAGTCTCCCATCTACATGTCACCTCAGGGCTTGTCATGTGCTCACGGGCCCCCCTCCAAGTCAGCAGCCACCCCTCTCCTGTTTCTGCTTTCAGGTTCAAACGCTCCTGGTGGAAATGTGTGGGCTTGCTCTTTTCTTAGAGATTGAGGACTACCCCACCTCTGTCTGCCATGGTCATCGGTCCAGCCCTGGCCCAACCAGCTGATCATGGGGACAGAAAGTAGCCACTATACCAGCGGGACTCATTAAATGGCAGTGTCAGAATCTCAACTCATCTTGGGGAGACAAAGAGAAAAGCACATGTAACTGCAAGACTGGGTGCAGTCTTCAGGCTTAGCTGGGCAGTTAGAAAAAGCCTGCTTCTCTTTCCTCTGCCTTGTCTGCCTTCCTTCCTCTCTGTTAACCTTCTTCTGCAGGCTGACAATTCTACCAGCTTCTAAGTCCTCACAAAAAGCAACGCCCTTTCCCTTTGACTTCAGCAAAAATCCCAGAGTCCCCACTATAGATGTTGCCTAACCAATTATTTTGACTCAGAGGAGGAAGAATGATCTGATCAACTAGCCCCGGGTTCTCTACACACCCCGGAACCTAGACATGGAATCACCTCAGTGCACATCTTGGAAGTAGGGTGGGTGGTTGCCAAAAAGTAGGTAAAGAGTTGGGGGTTGGGTGGAATCCACCACTTAAATTCTCTGGCAAGTTCCCCATAGGCTCAAACAGGCATGACAGGAGGAGGTGTGGGTCACTTGGAGATTCAAATGATGGATAATCCCTTCAGCAAGGACTGGGCTGGAGGCACGAGTCTCCAAAGTACAAAGAAGAGGGGCATCAGTTTTGTTGCACCTCGGCCCGCTGAGGTAGCTTTATGCGTCGCGTGATGTGCAGACGTGGCTCACTAGATGCTGGTTGACGTAACCGCTGTTAGAGCAATCCACGGTGAGGGCTTCCAGGGAAGGACGAGATCTGGGGTCCCGGCCTGACAAGTGCCTCAACACAGCCATGCTGTGCCCCCGACCTCTACAGCCACGACAGCCCTGCCTTGCAGCCTGCCGGGGGTGGGGGTGGGGTGTTGTGGGGGGGGTCTCAGGAGGTCATGCAGCTCCCTGCCCTAAGTGTGACACCGGATACTTCCCAGCCAGGGGTGACTGTGTCCCTGTAGACCATTCTTGTATCATCAGCAACTAGTACTTCCTGGTGAGGGTCCTCGGGTCATTGCTAAGGGTAGCACTGGGAAACTTCCCCCCGTCTGTCCCCACACACTTCCTTATATGGGTCTTACCTCCTCCAGCCTCCCGCTGTGCTTTCCCTTCAATGTCCCCTCACCTTTCCCTTCCCCCTCCACCCCCCAGCCTGGCTCTCTCCTCAAGAATTACTCCTCCTCAGGAAAGGTAAGGTGACATGACAAGTGTCCCAGTGAACAGTCATTTCTGAGTAGAAGAAAGAAAATTGAGCACAGACCCTGAAGATCTGTGGGGCAAATGCTTGTACATGGTTATCAAGGATGAGATGGAAACAGTCTATCCTGGAAAATAGTGAGAGATCTGTTTCCAAAATATCTGCCTATCTTCTTCTAGAAGCTGACATGTGTAGTCATTACATTTTATTATTTGTATTAAATATCCACATGTGGCGATAATACAAATAAGTCACACACACAAATTACTCCTTCTGTATCTGCCCACAGGTATGGGAACAGATGTGACCTGTGTCCCCTTCAGCCACCCTGTGAGGGGTCTGTGGCTTCACAGATGGAGTCCTTGGCTGTCAACTACACGGTGACCAGGGCTATAGTCTGAGAGGTCAGAGACTGGGGCATGATCCCTGGGTCCTGGGAATGAGGGGACTGGTGACCTGGACTCTTGGGATTCATGTGTCCCTGACCCACTCTCTTCCTCACAGCCACCTTGGCCACTGCCCTGAGCCTGTGTCCCCACTGCCATTTTTCCACTATTGCTCCCTGAGCCCAGTCCCCAGCAAACTCGGGCTTTGTTCCACGTGGGTCTGCATGTCCAGTCGCGTGTGTCCACCCTCAGCCCCAGAGCACTGCAGCCACCCTGTGCCCCTTCCTGCCAGTGCCTGTCTGACCACCTGCTGCTGGAGGACCGATGAGCCCCATCCCTGCCTCCTGCACCAAGGCCACACTTTCCGGACAGAGGACTGTACTCAGCATCTCCAATGATCAACTTTGGGGCCTTATGAACCTGGGCCCCCCAGGCTGGCCTACCAAGTGCCATGGTCACCGTAAGGCCCCCACATGTGGCTGGCATCACTGCCTGTCAGCCCAGTCCCTACCTAGTTCCACTGTCCTGGAGGAGCCATGCGTCCAGCGCACTGACTGGGTCCAGGATGCGTCTGGGGCAGTTTGGGGCCCAGAGATCCTGCTGGGGATCAGACCAGTTCTGACTTAGAGGGAAGTGGCTGGCGAGAGTATGTGGGAAGGGCGTCCAAGGGAAAGAAAACTGTACTTGCAAAGGTGTGGCGGTTGGAAAATATGAAGGGGACGCTAACCTGACTGGAGGCGGGACACAGTGGGATCGGAAAGGGAAACTGGAATCCTAGTCATTCGTCTTTGCCATCTGCCTGCAGTGCTGAGCTGCTCTCCACAGCACCACCCCAGTGCTGAGGTGGGGGCTGCGCTGGGGTCTGTGTCCTCCCTGCCACCCCAACTCACTCTTGTACCCAGTGCTCTGAGGGCTGTGACTGTGACCATGTCTCATCTTTGCTGGCGCACACTGTGTGTTCCAGGGCCACTGGCTGCTTCCACAGTGGGAGCTCCATTCATTATGGGTGAGTCTCCCATAACTCATCCTAAGATGTTCCCTGAACCACAACGAGATCAAGTCAGCATTTGCAGTTGTAACTGACAGAAAATGGTATCAATTCTGTTAAATACGTCAAGAGGTACAGTCGTCTGTCCCCTTTCCTTTTCACAGTCTGAAAATATTATATGCAAGATCCTTTCAGTGAGAACGATCACATTCACATAACTTTTATTGCAGCATGTTATTTTAATTGTTCTATTTTATTATTACTTTTATTATTCATCTCTTTCTCTTACTGTGCCTAGTTACTAAATTAAACTTGACCATAGATATGTATGCACAGAAAAAAATAAACAGGGTTCAATACAATCGTGGCTTTAGGCATCCACTAGGGGTCTTGGAATGTGTCCCCCACAGATAAAAGGGACCCCAGTACATATACCTACCTTTGCTTGTGTAAAGTTGAGGCTTTCAGGCACGGCTGGGTTTAGGAACTCAAATAACGTCAGTGGAACTTCGGGATCTTTCTGTCTTTTCATCCCTGCCTTTTCCTTTTTTGGAGCTTACTTCTATATTAAGTAAGCACCAAGTCCAAATGCTATAACAGCAGCTCAAAATTATCATGATTTAAATGTGCTAGCAGTTTTCTTCTCTCTCATAAATAGTCCAAGTATAACCAGTTTGATTCCTACACAGGCTCCTTCCATCACGTGACTCTGCTAGCCTGTCTGATTGCTTTCATTTGCTCCCCACCATGTCTCTATTTGAGCAAGTTGAATGGGGAAAAAGAAGTGACAAGGAGGTCAGGCCTCCTCCCTTTAAGGGCACAATCCAGAGGTGGCACATATCACTTCTGTTCACTTCCTATTCCCAGAACTTCATGAGATGACCCCGTCTGGCTGCAAAGTAGGCTAGAAGATCTGTCTTTTTAAGTGGGTGGTGCAGCTAAAAATTCTAATTCAAGGAAAGAGAGAGATATTTGAAGACAACCATAGCTTCATTCTCAGACCATTTTCAGTGGGCAGAGTGGTCTCTGTCGACTCCAGGTTTGCGATGGACAGTTTGGCAATCTCAGCGGGAAGACTACACTTCTCGCTCAAGTTCCAGGGCTGACTCTTACTGTTCCCATAGGTCATTTTCCCCTAAACTCATCACAGGGGCCAGGCGAGACCTGGGACATGTGCCCCCAGCTGGAACCCAAAGGAACTGAGAGGTTGTTTCTAGAAATACATGAAGGACCCTGAGAAGGCAAAGTGTTCCCTTCAATGTTGTGCAGCCCCTTGAGTCCATTGGGAGGTAAAGATAGATGCCCTCAGACTGACTGACTTGGTTGTCCCAGAGATTAGGGACCACCTGACAGGAAACATGTGGATGCTTAAACCCCAGCATGACCCTGGGAATGAAGAGGTGCCCACACTGCCAGGAACAAGGCATAAGAGCAGGTAGATCTGTCACTGTGTGTCCACTCTGCGCCAGCACTGACAATGGCCCTATGAGAATATTCATAGGGCTGTCACACACTAGTGAAAAGCCCAGAGATTGTCCTAGATTTAAAGACACTGAAAACAAACCATCAAATGCAATGCACAAAGCTTGATTGGATCTTGGTTCAAAAAGAACAATTACAGAACATATTTTGGGCACAATGGAAAAACTTAGCAAACTTTTTTATATTTGTCTACGTCATAGGTACAAAAAATATCTCAGTGGATTTTTAATTTGATCTTGTCTTATTACGAGATTGAATATCTTTTCAAATGCCTAAGAAATGGCTGTATTTCCTTTTCTATTAACTTTATGTATTGTCTTTGCTCGTTTTTCATATTGGACTGTTAGTCTTTTTCTTTTTGGTTTCTAGGAACTCTTTACATATTAGGGAAGAGACTTTGTCTTTGACCCATGTTACACATATGCTTTGTTGTTTTTTGTTGAGATTCATGCTGGTGTTTTGGATCTGATTTTGAGTCTGTCTGGCTGTCTATCTCTGAAGGCTGGGGAGTCACTGGTCTTGCTGGGCTGTCAGGAACGCTGTATGTGTATGTGTGACCAAAGCCTCCAGTCCCAGACCTTTTCCTTCCCGCAGGACTCTGGCTGCATCCTGGTTGGGGGTGTGTGGTGCTATGAGGCTGGGGAGGGTGCCACATGTCACATTGGGCCCAGGGACCCATCACCACCTTGATGGCTTCAGTGCCCTGTGCCTATGAACTAGCCACAGTGGTAGGTTCCAGCTCCCACAGTCCTCACTGGTTCCATGTCATTGCTGACTTCCTGCCCTGTCCTGGCTACCCTGCCCCCAACCAAGGGTGATCATCAGCTTTAGGGAGTAAGAGACTTCCTCAACCTCAGCCAAGACCGGTGGGTAACCAGGCACCGATCCCTGGGGCCTACTGACTCCTCACTGGATTTCCATAGCTTTTCTTTTTTAAAAAAGGAAAGGTGCAGGCAGGCAGGAAGATAAGACAGGCAGGAAGGAAGAGAGAGAAGGAAGAAGCATCTTTTTAATTTTATTTTAGTTATGCATCTTGGTTATTACCGCCCCCCCCCGCCCCAGCCCCGGTCCTGGGACACAAACCGGGGTCCTAGGGGTGTATGTGGAATGCATTTGACTGGAAGTAGCAGACTCAACCACTACTCCACCAATGCCACCTCAATATCCTTTTAAAACAGATTATTCTCCCATGGTCCTCTGATCTCCCATTGAGCTCTGCTGGCTGGGTGTCCCTGCCTTGACCTCTCATGATCTCTGAATCCTTCATAAACTTCACTGGACTTCTCCGGACACACTGACCCCACTCTGACCAAAGACCTGTGAAACTCCTGAGAACTGCTGATTAGTTGCTGTAAGGGAGGAAGCTCAGGTCAGACTGATCAGGGCTGGGATGCCAGACAGACAGGCAGGCCTTGGAGTCCAGAGGGCGCATTCCCAGTTTAGGGAGTTAATTGAAAACTTTGAGGGAGGTGAAATGAGCAGAAATCAAAAGCTAGGCTGGGAAAGAGAGCAGCAGAAGCACTGAGGAGTGAAGCCGGGAAAAAGAGCAGGCTATCTTTGGAAATGGTGAAAATCAACTAAACCAGCTACTGAGTATAAAAGAGTCCTCTACATGGCTGTGGCCAAGGAGACTCTTGGTGACTTAAGAAATCACAAGATTCAGGGAGCAGGGGACAGCACCTAGGTTTCAGGGTTGAGGAGTGACACTAAATGGAGACAGTAGGCACAAACAGCTGTCTTGACAAGCTGTCCCGGCAAGAAGGAGAAAACAGAGACAGGCTAGGAAAAGACACTCAGCGCAATTATCTTAGAAGGTTTTTTTTTTTTTTTTTTTTTTTAAGAAAGGTGCGGGCAGGAATGAAGATGAGTAGGCAGCAGGCAGGAAGAGAGAGAAGCAGCAGCACTTTATTTTATTTTTACTTAGTTGTTCACACTGGTCGTTTCCCCCTGGAACCAGGAGTTGAACCCAGGGGTATGTGGCTTGCTCCTTGAGGGGCAATTGACCTGACCACTCTTCTACTATGATTTTAAGATGAGAGAAACTCAGGGATGTTTAAGCACCGACAGGGAGAAGCCAGGCAAGGACAGGTTGGAAATCTGGCGGTAAGACGCCAGTAAGAAGGACACCTGGCTCTCCAAGGAACACGGAGTCTGAAGAGCAGCAGGAGACTTGGAACTGAGGGAGTGAAAATGGTTAGTACTTATAAGGGGAAACCAGAGTGGATCTCACACTCAAAAACAGAATCAAGGTGCAGGTCACAGCACAAACTGCCAGGTAAGCTAAGCCAGGGACTTTGGTTAAAGGATCCGAGACCCTGACTCTAACTTTTCAATGTCTAGGGTAACCTTGGGCAAGTACTCAGCTTCTCTCCATCCCTCAGTTGCTCCTCCACAAAACGGGGTGATAAGAATCGTATATAGACGCGCCCTGGAGAAGCAGAGATTGGGGGCAGTCCACATATATCCCAGGGTCCCAGGTTTGTGTCCTGGGACCAGCAGAACAAAAACAACAAAAAAAACAAGATGAAAAACTAAATAAAAAAAGTAAAGTGCTGCTTCTTCTTCCTCTGTCTGCCTGCCTGCCTCTGCTCGCCTTCATTCCTGCTTGTTCCTTTCCTTAAATAAATAATTTAAAAAAGAATAGTATCCATTATGTATTCATGTGAGGATACATGAAAAGTGCTTGTCACTAGATACTCTGTACCTGTAGTCTGTGTTTATCCTTGCAGCTACTTCTGCAGTATTGTTGGAGAGGCAGTGTTTACAGCAGAGTGGAATTAAGAACAGGATCCTGAAGTCAGACCCTCTGGGCTCAAAATTTGGCTCTGCCAGTGGTGTGAGCTCCGGCTAGCTATGTTACTTGTTTGGGCTTCAGTGTCCTAATTTAAAAGGTAAGAAGCAAATAGTACTGAAGATCTGCCTTGCTAGAGTGCTGGTGAAGATTTAAATACATTTAAACATTAAAATAGGGTGTGTCCTTCTGGCTCAGGTGGCTGAAATGGCGGGACCAGGGGGAAAACCAAAATAAATAAATGTACTTCTTCCTTCTTTCCCTCCCTCCCTTCATCCTTCCCTCTGTCTTTCCCTTCTTTCCTTCTCTCTTCTTCCTCCTCTCCCTCTAAAAAAAAAATTAAATATTCAAGGATTTTAAATATTCACGTTTAAAATAAATGTATTACATAATATAAATTAGGTTATATAACCATCAATGGCATATTATATTGTGCATTTTGTTATATTCATATACTACGCCATTTTTTCTTATGCAATAAATATCAAAGCACTTGGAATAGTGCGTGGCACAGAGGATTTGGTCAGTAAACTGTTGTTAACATTATGAAGACACTGGTAAGAGATGTAACAGATTCCAGAGGCTTTTTTTCTCCTCTAAATTTCCTTTTTAGTAAAGTTTACTGGGAAATTTTCAAGCCTCACAAAGAAGAAAGAACAGTGTTATGAAAGCTCACTAAAGTTTCAAAAGCTGACTATTCTTGAGTTCATCTCCCCCCAACCCCCACTTGGTTTTTGACTTGCTGGAGGATTTCAGAGAAAAGGAGTAGTTAGGAATAAAGGAGAGCAACCAGGCAGAGAGGAAGAAGCAATTCTTAATTTCATTTAGTTGTTCATGTTGGCTGTTTTCCGCGGTCCTGGGTCACGAACTCCCGTCCTTGGGATGTATGAGGGCTGTGGCTGACCAAACCAGTACTCCACCTATGCGCGCCTTGTTGGAGGATTTTTAAAGCAAATCCCAGGCATTATTCCTCTAGCAAAGACCTGGATATGTATTTCGGAGAGAGACACCCAGCAGAATTTACAGTAGTTTCAGACCCCCGAATCCCAGGCTCCCGCCCAAAATCCCGCCCCCGCCCCGCCTCCCTGCCAGCTGGGGAACTGGCTCCCGTCCGGGTGTGCGGGGGCGTGCTCGCTCGCTGGGAGGGCTCCGAGATTATAGTCGAGCGTCCCTACATTCCGGATGCTAGTGGGGCCCAAGGGGACCATGGCCCTGAGGGCCTCTCCCGCACTAAGAGGGCGCCTCCAGGCAGTCTGCGGGGATTACGACGGGATTGCCAGATAACTCCCAGGAAGACTCCGGGTGTCAGCCTAGTCGACGCGTTCCAGCCGGACTCGGGGCTTCAACAGCTGGTGCGGTCCCTCCCTCTCTGGCCGGGACCCGACTCCTATCCACAGGCTATGCGATTACGGCCGTCGCCGCCGCCGCCGCCGGCTGCCTTTGCGTCGCTGAAGTCCCCACTAAGCTTGTCTTGCCGGTCGAGCGCCAACACTTCGCCGCAAGACTCCAGGCTGGAGACTCCCGCCCCACATCCGCCCAGACGGTGGGAACGCAGGGCGCTACCTGGGGTTGTTTTAATAAATAAATGACGACCAAAAAAAAAACCATGTTTGTGACTGCCTTCTCTCAGTGTCCCTGCGCCCAAAGAGACAAGTGGATCCAACCTCCAGCTCCCTCTCCCACGACGCAGGAGTTAGGTCTTGCTCCACTGGGCCCCTCTGATCCCAAACCTGACGCCGAGAATTGCCGTCCCCTCAAGGACACAGATCCCCAGCGGGACGCCGGGGCGGGGCAGCAGCTACTCTCTACATTGTTACGTAACGCAGCGACGGCCAATGGGGCGCGACGGAGCGGACGCCGGGGAAGCGCGGCGGAAGTGCCCGCTGCTGGCGCCCCGCCTCTCGCTAGCGCCCCGCCTCTCCCTGCCGCGCTCCGGCCGCTGTTCGCCGGCCCTCCGCCGCGTGCGCCTGCGGCCCAGCCGCAGCCATGAGCCGGCCTAGCCGGCTGCAAAGGCAAATTCTGAGCCTGTACCGCGAGCTGCTGCGCGCCGGGCGCGGGAAGCCGGGCGCCGAGGCGCGGGTGCGGGCCGAGTTCCGGCAGCACGCCGCCCTGCCGCGCTCCGACGTGCTGCGCATCGAGTACCTGTACCGCCGCGGGCGGCGCCAGCTCCAGCTGCTACGCTCCGGCCACGCCACGGCCCTCGGCGCCTTCGTGCGCCTAGGAGACCCGACGGAGAAGGCCTGCACCGCGGGGACCTCGGGGACTCCTGACCATGGTGATGGTTCGAGGGGTCCCCTTGACGGCATGGGCGCCCCGGACACCTCTCCCGATGGACGGTGACAGGTAGAGCTCACCCAATGGCGCAGGGAACCTGGGCCTCGCCTGTTGGCTGAGGCCAGAACCTGCTGGATGGAAGTTGGGAGTTCTTGAAAGACTGGCTCGACGGACTGGAGAGTCGGAGAGCCCGCCTGACGACCTGAGGTCCCAGAGACATCCACGGTGGATGGCGGGAGAAGCCCAGTGGTTCCTGATGCTTGGTAATCGGTCGGACTTCCCCTTGAGGACTTGGGACAGCGGGGATCCGCGACTAACTGAAATGTGTCAAGCTGAGAACTATTTACTTGAAGGCCTGGGAAGCCGGGGAAACTCCATTTGTGTTGGAAAGAGACAAATACCTTTCTCTTGACCCCTGAAAACATACCCACCCCTGGCTCTTCAGTCAGACTTCCTAACTCCGGGAAGAGCACAGGTTTTGCTGAGTTTAGTGAAAGTTTTTGCTTGTGGGTGGGGAGAAGCTGAAATCTCCCTTTGGAACCCCGCCCACTAGTTTGTGACAAACTAGGACCAGTAAGGAAGGAGCTAGGGGGTCTCACCACAGCAGATCAATTAAAGACTCTCCAAAACTTCTGCTTAACTCTTCTGAGCGGGAACCCTGATCCTGCGCTCCTGCTCTCTCAGGACTGTTGGAAAAAAGGGAATAAAGTTATGAAGTCTGGCATGTGCTTACTTCCCTGTTGGTGATTAAACTCCCCCACCACACCTCCCTCGCTCCTCCAGTCCCTTCTGGAACCCAGGTCCTTGGACTCTACATGGCCTGCGCCTTAGCTGCCTGAGCCACAGCGTGCTCGGGTCTTAAAGATTTGATGTGCTTGAGGATTTTTGAAGAGACCACCCAGGAAGGAATCTCCGGGAGGCGATTGGTGTGAGAAGCTGTGGAACCCTCCAGACAGGCAGACTGATTGAAACAGAATAGTTCTCTCTCCTGGGTAGATTAATTGGAGTGAGCCACTTTGGCTTGACCCCAAATAAGCCCCACTTGACTCCTTTAAGGAGAGAGGGTAGTGACTCAGGAGAGGAAATGGTGGCGCCACAGAGAACTGACTGAAACAAAACCTAGACACTTCCCATCTTTCTCACACATGACTGAGGAGTCTGGCCTCAGGTCCAAGTTGGGATTTTGTCCAAGGCCCAAGGGTGAGGGAGGAGAGATGGAGTCATAGGTCACAAGCATAACCCCCTCCCATATCCACATAGGGACTTGCCCTGGACAGTTTCTGGAGACTGCATCCTGCTGCCTCAAGCTGCATTCACATCCATGTGGTTAAATATGTGGAAAGTGGTTGAATTCTTAGCAGATGCAGTTGAGAGAACCCAGACCTCCTGAAAGGGGAGGTAGTCAGGAGTCTGCCCTAACCTCAGTGGGGGAGTCAGGTACCCTAAAATAGTTGAAGTGGGGTTGAAATGTGAAGAATTATAAGGAGTTTGCCAGAAGGCAGGAATAGGCTTCTAAACAGAAGTGAAACCAGAAACAGAGGCCAGTGTGGGCCAAGGGCAGAATGAGGCCGAGGGTGAACGTTGGGTCCCAGCTGGACCTGGCATGCTCCAAAGTGCAGACCGTGCAGATTTTAAATGTGCTTTCTAGTTCACTGTCGTCTGATTAGTACTCATCTCAGGACCTGGCCCCTTGTTCATCTTCTCAGTCTTGGATTTTGTTATCAAGATGATCTTTTAATCCTCCCTGACTCCATCCAGTAAAAACTAGTCTTGCAAATGGCCGGTGAGGTCTTACCCATCCGGACGCAGGTTGCCTCCAGCTGTTTCCCAACTCACCCTCCTGCTCATCTCTGGCTCCAAGACCTTGCAGCCTAATAAGCTCAAGATGGCAGCTTCTGACAGGGTTGCAGGCAGTGAGCAAGTTCTCTCTGAAGCTGGGTGTCCTGAGTCAGGAGGACTGATGCCTGATTTGCGGGAGGAGGTAGTGCGCGAGCACTGATGGAGAGTGTGCACCCTGGAACTGGAATGCCTGGGTTCGAATCCCAGCCCTCATACTTATTGATTGCATAATCGTGGGCAAGTGATTTAACCTCTTTGTACCTCAATGCCCTTATCTATGGGCATCCTAAAAGTGCTTCCCTCCTGTGGCTGTTAGGACGATTGATCATTAAAAAACTGGCGGCAGAAGATGATGACCTCCTGCCTACTTGAGTCCACTTGCAGCTGCAGCAGAGGGTTCCCAGGAAGCTGCCAGCTTCTGCATCACTGCTTGTCAGGACCAGCAGTCACTGAGTGAGTGCCCCAGCCTGCCCCTTGTCTGGTGGGGTGACACAGGATGGTCTACAAGCTTCCTGAGAGGTGACTGAGCCCCAGTGGTTACCACTCCATGAGCACCATGTTTAGTTTTTCCCCTGCACGGTCTCATGCTCACCTCCCCCGGGTCGGGTCCTTGGCTCGGAGAGCGCTGATGTGTAAGGTGTGTGGCTGGAATTCTGTGTGCGCCTGCGGCTGTGTTTCCACTCTGCTACGGGCTGTGTCAGCATTTCTCAGCCTCTTGACCCTGGCTGTTAAACAAGAATCTCCTGACCTAAGAAAATTGCTCTAAAAGGACTTATGAGGATTGTAGTAATTTGGAAAATGGATTGGAGGTTAATACTAGAGTTGAATTGTTTCCCGATTTTGAAAACTGTTCCAGTGGAGTAAGAGATTTCCCTTGTTCTTAAAAAAAACACACACGGACGCATTTAGGAGGGAAGGGGTCTCCTGTTCACAACTTACTCTCAAATACTTCCACCATATATGCCCGTTTATCATATTAGAGTGTGACTAATGAAGCTCATGGGGCAAAATGTTGACAATTGGTGAATCTGGGTAAGGGGTATATGAGTTTGTTGTACTAGTTAGTCTTAAAACTTTTCAGTATTTGAAACAAAAGTTTACAAAATTGTTGTATCAGTCACTTATCTTTGGGTACTAGGGATTCTCACATACTGGGCACTTTTTTTTTTTAAAAAAGAAAGATACAGGCTGGAATGAAGGCAAGTAGGCAGTCAGGCAGGAAGAGAGAGAAGGAAGAAGCACTTTGTTTATTTTATGTGGTTGTTCACACTGGCTGTCCCCCCAACCCGCACCTCCGGACCTGGGAAATGAACCCAGATCCTCGGGATGTATGTGGACAGCATTCCTTGGGATGCAGCTGACCTAATTGCTACTGTACCAGGGCTTGTCTCACAGGGCACATTTTTGCAAGAGATTTGAGAAAAGTAAAACCTGAATGTCTGAGTTTTTTTTTTAAATAAATCTCTTACGTATAGCTGCTTCACAGATTTAGCAATGAAACAAAATTTCCATATTGTGTGACCTTTGAAAATGTAATAACCTGGTCTCCCTTGCAATTACTAATCTACCCCATTGGGAATGACCAAATTCTAGAATATGTCATTTTGAGTCCCAAACACAGCACTCCCAAAGGACCAACTGTAAGCTGATTCGGTAATAAGAGGCAGAGACAAGGGAGCCCTTGGGTTCTTAAGGGAGATTTTATTTCCCCTGTGCAGGCCAGGAAAGCTCTTTTCTGAGAGGAGACAGAGCAATCTGAGAGAATCTGTGTAAAAGAGGGGCTTTTAAAGGGGTAGTTGCTGGCTAGCATGGAGTGGGCTAGAGGTGGAATTCTGATAAGGTCAGCTGGCTGAGCTGTTGATTTAGGGGCAGGGAGTGGATGGGCTGGAATGTTAGGTGAGCACAGAGGGGTGGGGATGGAGTCTTCGAATGTGGTAAGCAGGAGGGGGGTGAACAGCATCTGGTCTTGCTTCAGACTACAAAATCTTCCGTTTCTCATGCTTGGCCAGAAAGTGACAACTTTCAGCCCTTTTGTCTCCTGTATCACCAGCCCAGTGACCAAATGCATGAGGTAGGTCTGTGGGCCTTGGCGAACTCTGAAGATTCACAATACCCTTGGAGGAATTTTCTTTGCAATAATGAAAGTACTGTGATCAGATTTTAAACAGAATCCTGATCTCCTGAAAATGCTCCATGAATTGTTACTGAGTGAAAGGATATGATGTCTAGAATCGATGACACAGTCATCTGGGGAGGGGGAATGGGTATCTGGAGGATGAAATTGGATTGGCCCTGGGTTGATTGTGATTGGAGTCCATGAGGATTTGTAATGTTCCTTCTCCTTGTGCACAAACTCAAAACTTACCAGGATGAAAGTTGAAAAAACAAAACTCCAATGTCATCCGTATCACTCAGACTACAAGTCCTCACCGTGCTCCACCTCTCGTCTTACCTTCTCCCCTTCTCTACCTACACTGCTCCCTGCAGCCACTCTGACCAGGTCCCTGCCTACCGCAGGCCTCTGGCCTTTGTGCTTGCTCTTCCTTCAGCCTTAGAATGCTTTTCCCTCAGGTCCACACTGTCTAGTATGGCAGCTGGGGCCTACCGGTGACTTGAGCATTTGAAATGTGGTTAGTGCAACCAAGGAAAGTTTTTAATTAAAGAAATGTCTAGTGATTTAAATTTAGAGACTGAAGCAATGGAAAATATATTTTTACCATTAAATCCAATTTTCTTGTTTGGGTAGGTATATGTCATTTTAATGTTGGAAATTAAGCATCCGAATTGATGAATGCTAAAAGGTGTAAGTTGCACACCAGATTTCAAAGATGGTAAAAAAGCATGATGACCTTTATACTGATTACATATTGAGGTGATATTTTGGATATTGATATATTGGGTTCAATAAAATATAAATTGTTAAAATTATTTTACCTGTTTCTGCTGTTTTACTGTGACTACTAAACCATTTTCAGTGGCATTTGGATTCAGGTATTTCTATGGGTGGCTTGTTTCCTCACTACATTTATCTCTGACATAACTAAAACACAGTGACATAATTGTCTCCCCAATAACTTCCTCAATCACCCTATTTGAATCCTATATCGGTTTAATTAACTCATGTACCCCTTTCCTTGACTCAATTTTTCTCCTTAATTCTTATCACCATCTGACCTGTTACATGTATCGATTTTATGTACTGTCAATCTCCTCGACTAGAATTTAGCTCCATGGTGACAGGATTTTGTTCACTGCCATAGGCCTGCTCTTTAACCATGATGGTCCACAGACAGTCACTATTAAAGGAATGAGCAAATGACAGAGTGGCTCCTTTACCCAGTTGCTGGGTCAGTATTGCCAATATTCTGCCTATCCTATTTGCTGGTAACCCCAGGGAGACCATGTCTCTCTTTTGGGTGGGGACAGAGACTCAGTCTGGCATTTGAAACAGGACCCAGCTTTGCACCCTGACTTTCCCTTTAACCTGGAGTCTACCAGAACCTGTGACTTCCTGCCCTTCCTGCTCAGTGTCCATTCCCGCTTCTGGTAATATCTCTCTGACTTTCTTAGAAACCTGTCCCTGCCCTCTTTTCAGGACACATGGTTCAGGCAGCCCCCAGTGAAGCAAGTGACCCAGGCCAGGGCATCCAGCTCTGGGACTGGTTGGAACTAAATTGGTGGGATTTATGCTTGGAGGTGTTTTGTTTGTTTAGGGAAAGGTACAGGCAGGAATGAAACAGAGGAAGAGAGGAGGGAAAAGGACTTTATTTTTATTTAGTTGTCTGTCCCCCCTCCCCCCCCCCCCGTTCTCTGGCCCCCCTCCCCCCACCACATACACACACACACACACGATGAGAATCCTTGGGAATGTATGTGGACTACACTCCTCCAGAGGCAGCTGACCCAACCACTACTCCACCAGGTCATACCCTGCTTGGAGGTTTTAAGGAGCAGCACTCTGGTCATCATGGGATAAGAGGAAAGCAAAACAGAAAAGCTGGGAGATGGAGAGAATATCTGAACCCCTGTGCTCGAAGTCCTGAACTTTTCAGTTACCCACAAAAAGAAATGCCCACTTCAGTTTAAGTCAGCAGGGATTGTTCTACAGTCACACGCTCCCCGTGTGGCCTAGGGCCAAGAACCTGCCCTTTAGAGCCTGTTTCCCAACCAAAGTGGGACACATCATCGGATGGTTGTAAGGATTAAAGGAGAGGGTATCGTTCAGAGACCTAGCACAGGGCTCCAGCTCTTGCCCCAACACCTTCAGCTCTGGGGTGAAGTGGGGGAGTCTTATAGGCTAATGCGGTCTTACCCAAGCAGCCTCCATTATGTCCCAATGTAATGGTGGGGGTAGGATGAGCCTGGACACTGAGGCTGGGGACTGGACTCCAGGACTAAGCCCTAGCGAAGAGGGAGGAGGGCTTTGCTGTCCTGTACCAGTGACAGCCCGGTCTAGGAATGAAGAATGTTCTTGGATGGTGGCAGATCAGGGGCTGTAGCAGGTGCTGCTGGCAGCTCACCCATACCACCTGCACCCCTCCCACACAGGCCTCTGGCTTTCCTGCAGCCAGCCCCTGGGCTCTGCCTGAGGGGTCTTTACAGGCAGGAGAGGCCAGAAGTGCTAGGCAATTAACATCTCCAGGAACAGCCCTTACCCAGCAAGAGATGGGGGCTGGTACAACTTATACCAACGTTGCCCCTTGGCTAGAACAATCCTGAGCATGTTCCAGTCTCACAGAGGTCCCCAGGAGGATGCCCCCCGCACCCCAGCTGCTCTCAGTCGACCTAGGACTGCCTCTCAAATAAATGATTTGTGATTGAATCTGCCTGGGGGCCCAGAAACCCAACCTAAACAGGCCGATTCACTTCTGTGTTCTGTGCTCCAGGCAAAGGGACCTGTGGAGGGGGCTGTATCCTAGCTTCTGAGTATCAAGCACCCAGTGTCATCACACATCCTGCCATGACTGAATGTTTGCATCTCCTCAAAATCATGTCAAAATCCTCACCTCTAAAGTGATGTATCGGGAGGTAGGGCCTTTTGTGAAGTGATTAGGTCAAGAGGGTGGAGCTCTCACGAAAAGGATTAGTGCTGGTATAAGACTCCCAAAAGAGCGCCCTGCTCCTTCTGCCTTGTGAGGACACAGGGAGAAGACAGCTGTGAATCAGGAGGCAGACGCTCATCAGACAGCAAATCTGTCAGTGCCTGGATCTCAGACTTCTCAGCCTCCAGAACTGTGAGAAACAGATTTCTACTGTTTTTGTTTTGTTATAGCAGCCAGAACGGACAAGCACATCCTTTGACAGTGACCGTTTATTACGTAGGTCTTTGTGGGACTCAGGTTGGGGGAGGGCCGTTGACATAGTTGAGCACCAGGTAAGGTGTCCGAGCCAGTCGGGTAGGAGAGCAGCAGGGGCCCCCTGATGTGGGCAGGAACAATGTGGCACCAACCAGAAGAAGGAAGAGGAGCAGGAGAATGAGGAGGAAGATGAGGGGCCGCCTGGATGCAGGAGCGGGAGCTCTGCAAAGGAAGTATGATGTTGAATATATGAGGGAAGCTACCGCTCCCCACACCCCCAGACCCATCTCCCAAGGTCTCACCCAGGGTCCACTTCTAGCATCACCTCCTGAAGACAAGGAGATGCTGGCCTCCTCTTGGCCTAGGGGTAGAGAGCAACCCGCAGCAGAAGGGAGTGGGTGTCTGTGCAGACCCTCTATTCAATCTCCCTTTTCCTGATAACAATGGCTCAGTTTGGGAAAGGTGAGTCAGACCACTATGCCACCTTCAGGCACAGACGGGCCAGTCAGAGCACACCAATGGCTTGGCTGCTGTGATTGGTTCAGAGGATTGGCTATGACCCAAGCTTAGGAATCAGCTCACTTTCCCTCCCCTGGGCTGAGAAAACCAGTGGAAAGAAAGCGCATAGCTGCTGGGGCATTTGGCTGAGAAGGAAGCCACCTTGGGGAAGAAAGGCTGAAGGTGGGCAGGGAGAGACCGAAGAGCCCTGACAGCATGTGAGGTCCTGAATTCAATCACTTAAGTTACACGAAAAAACTGCATCCCTTTTTTGTGTAAATCAATTTGTGCTGGGTTTCTGTCACTTGCCACTAAGATTCCCAGGCGACACATCTGGCTGAGGATCAGCTCACCTGAGACTTCCGGAGCAGGGAGTGTCTCTGATGACCTGCTAAGTGTCTCCGATGGCTAAGACCCGACATGAGCATGTCCTGTGGGGAGAGTGGGATGTGGAGCCCTTGCAGAACCAGCAACAAAGAGTTGTCTTGGGGAGGGACCAGAGGGGGAAGGGGGTGTCATAAAGAGATTCTGGGGGACGAAAGATCTCAGGGAGAGGGAGAGGCAGAACCAAGGAAACCAATGAGGAGAGACATTATTTATTCATTCACTCAGCAAATTTGTAATGAGTGTCTCTTCCATGTCAGGCACTGTTCTGGGAGCTGGGGACACAGTGAGAGGGAAACAGGCAAAAGCTGGTGTCCACGGAGCTGCTATTCTAGTGCGAGAAGAGACCATATGTTAACAAATAAATCTGTGATGTCAAGAAGCAGTGAGTGCTATAAGCAAACCCAGTAAGAGGATAAGCAGACAGTGTTTGGAGGCAGGGGCAGGCCTCTCTGAAGAGACAGCGCGTGAAGAGAGACAGCAAAGGGAGGAGGTGCTGGGCCTGCATCTGGGGGCTTTGAGGTGGGAGTGAACTTGGAATGTTTGAAGAAGAGCAAGGACTATGAGAGGAAATGCAGAGCGAGGAAGAAGAGAAGGAAACAGTGAGGGAGAGGAAGACAGAAGAAAAAGAGACGGACGGAGGAAAATATTGAGACAGAGAGAGACAGAGACAGAGAGAGACAGAGAGACAGAGAGAGAGAGA
>RJWH01010076.1:0-18804 GCA_004363575.1 Solenodon paradoxus
GGGCAGGCATGCAGCAGGTGCGGGGCAGGCATGCAGCAGGTGTGGGGTGGGCGTGCAGCAGGTGTGGGGAGGGCGTGCAGCAGGTGCGAGGCAGGCGTGCAGTAGGCACCAGGTGGGCATGCAGTAGGAGCTCAGCTGTGCTGACCATCCCCTGGCAATCTCCCTCCTGCCCACTTGCACGTGGGGTTCCCACCTGGGGAGCGTGTTTGCGGCAGCGCAGGAGGGTGCGTCGGCTGCGGCGGTCTAGAGAAAAGGCAGGCTTGACGGAAAGCCCTGGAGCTGTCCACCACAGACAGAAGTTAAGGGCCCGCAGACAGGTCAGCTGGTCCAAGAGTTACAGCGGGGGGCTTGTGCAGAGACAGGGATGCAAAGACCCTGGGGAGGGTGTGCCCCTGGTGAGCAGCCAGGCCACCCAAAATCTGCCCACACAGCCCAGCATGGTTGTGCTGCCCCCAGATATGCAGATAAAACCACAGCTGGTGGGCCGCAGCCGCGGAGGGAGGCTGGCCCCTGTGTGTCTCCCAAGTGCCTGCTGCTCTAGAAACTTCCGCCTGCAGAGCGCCCTGGGTCAGCCTCGGCTCGGGGCCTCGGGGCCACAGTCAGGGCGGGGAGCCAAGGCAGCAGAGTGAGATGCCCCCACGCCTCTGTCCCTGCCCTTCCCCGGCTGCCCTCGCCCTCTCCTTCTCCAGCGCCCAGGTCAGCCCAGAAGCTGGCGATGCAGACTGTCAGCAAGCACTCCTGGGACCACCGCTGTGCCAGGCACTGGCTCTCAGGGCTCAGTCCTTTTCAGAGCCTTCTGGATGCTTCTAGAGCCTTCTTCTAGAGACTTCTGCGTCCTTCTGCCGTCCACTGGCCATGTCACAGTGCTAGAGTCGGAGGCGGTGGCCGCCTCTGCCCAGTTGGAAGGTTTCTGCCCAGGAGGGCAGGGCAAGGAGGCTTTGGTCACAGATTGGAGTCTCCTGGGGCACAGCCACACTCAGTCATCCTCAGAGGGCCTGGGGTCGCAGGACGTCAGAGTCACCAGGCCTGGAGTGCCCCAGAGTTGACAGCGCTGGAGCCTGGAGTCCCAGGGATCCACAGACAAACCCCAGCACCAAATGACCATGAGCTGAGGGCGATCAGAGCAGCACAGTCCACGCTGGGGGCACAAAAGGGACCCTGGTGGCATCGGAGCTGGAACTCGGAGGGTCTGTTCTGCCCAAGGCAGAAGTCGGCCGGCCCCAAGGGACCCAGGGTACTCGTTCAGCCCGATCCCTTCATGGTAGGGACAGGGGGACCCGAGGGGAACAGCTGGAGGTCCCTCAGTCAGTCGGGAGGGAGTCGGGCACCAGCGGGTGTCAGTGGCCCGGTCTGGACCATGATCCAGTGCCCGCTGTCTCCTGGGAGCGCAACAGAGCCCTCGGGGTCATGGACCTTGAGCCTCGGCCCAGGCAGGAAGCAGGTGCTGGCTAGAGTTTTCCAGAACCCAAATGGGAGTGGTGGCATCTGCATCGCGGCCCTGGGCGGCGAGCTGCCATGGCTCATGCGGCTCATTGCAGGGACTGGCCATGAGTGCAGGAGGCGTGGAGGGCGAGGGCACTCTGTGGGCAGAGAGGGACAGTGCCAAGACGCCGGGCTGAAACACACACACCAAAGCGCTGGCTTCGCAGGGCCCTTTGCAAGGTGGTGGGTCGGGAGGATGGAGCTCGAGAAGGGCCCAACCCTCCCGCCTGCTGCCAAGCCGCTCACTGAGGTCCAGCGAGGTCTCACCAGGTCTGCCTTCACCTGGCATTTTCCAGCATCTGAAACGGGACCAGGGAATGACTTTCTGCTGTGTCTGAGCCACCGATCGTACAGTGTCTTTGTCAGGACAGCCCGCGTGTTCTGGCGTCTGGCGCCGGGAAGAGCTGACATCTAATTGCTGGGGCAAGAGCCTCAGTCCAGGCTCTGGTGGCCCACATGTGCAATCAGCAGGCAAGACGCAGCAGACAGGAGGGTCTGCGGGAGATGTAGTGAAGCGAGAGAGAGAGCGCGCTCCTCCAGGTGATGAGAGATGGGCCGGGTGTGAGAGGCACAGAGACCGTCTTACTCGGGGGCACGATTTGTGAAAGGGACCCTTTGCTGTCCCTCGCGGTTCCCGCCCCAGCAGTGTTCTGAGGAGGCCTGTGGGGATTTCCAGAAAAAAGGGCGGAAATGTCTAGGAATCTGTGCATACATCTGACCCATAATTCACTCTGTTAGAATGAGCTTAATGGACAGTCCACACAGTTTATGGTCAGCAGATTATAAAGTGGCAAGATTACCCGAGGTTGGCAGCAGCGGTCGGGGCGGCTGCCAGGCAGTGGGTTTGCGGCGGCTCCACCTGGCAGCATTTTGGGGTCCATTTCTCAGCCGCAGAACGCATGTGCTGCTCTCCCATCAGTCAGAATTCTAACTGACCACTTCAGCGTCTGGAAGGCCGAGGTGCCCCCTCTTTCCTCCGTTCCAGCCCCTCCCTGAAATACCTGACATGATCAGGATTGGGTCTCTCGTCCATGAACATGGACCGCTGCTCCATTTCCACCTCCCGTTCAGACTCAACAAGTCGGAGGAAGAAAGAACTGCATGTCCACCTCTGCCCAGGTGGCCCACTTGGAGAAGGGCGACTGGCCTGGCCAGAAGCCCTGCTGGTTGGGGCTGGGGCGTTGTGCAAACTCTCTGGGCTGGGCCTCGAGATCAGAGGGAGCTTTTGTCCACATGCAAATCACCTCAGCGCTGGGATTTGCATGCGAACTGCTGGCTGGGAGTCTTAATCTCCAGCAGATAAACACGGGGCTCCAGGGACCCCCAGGTGGAGGTTCCCTGGGGCAGCCTGGTGGGAAAGGCTTTCCTGTAGGGATCCAATTCCTCACTTTCCTGGGCGAATTTCTCACCTATTGGGATTCCCTCTTCCAACCAATACCCTTTCAGGAAATCTCAGAAAGCCACGCAGGTCAGACATGAAGGCTCTGCCCGCCCCCAGCAGGGCAGTGGCCTCTGGCTGACCTTGAACTGAGCCCAGCGGGGCCAGGGGCAGGCCCACAGGAGACCCTACAAGAGACCCACTTTCTTCCCACCTTAGAGAAGATGAGAGACAAAGGAGGGCGCAGGCTCCAGCTGGGGAGCAGCGTGGTGAAGTCTCTAGTGTTACCAGCGCTCACTGGGTCACACCCGCCCGGTGCTCTGAGAGTCCGTCCTGCTCCCCAGCGCTCTCTCCACCTGCACCTCACCTCCTCTTGAGCAGCCCTGCGGGGCCTCACTGCTGGCCCATGCCAGCTCCAGCCTGGACAGGGCAGGACAGGCAGGGGCGTTCGGTGATGGGGCTGGAGCCCTCACACGGCGGCTCTGACCTGTCTCAGCCCCGCTCTTCATCCTGTCTTGCTGGCCAGCAGGGTGGGAGCCCCTAGACGGGGGCCCAGCCTCCACCCGGCACCCTGACTGCTCTCCCACTTCCCAGGGGTGGCATGGGCTCCAGGAACAGGACTCGGCCCTGCGTCCTCACGGGGTCGCTCAGGAAGCAGGGACCTCGGGGAAGGGGAGGCACATGGTCCTGAATGCAGCAAACTGCTCTTGGCTGTCACTGGGATTGAGGTCTCCGATCAGTGTCCCCTGAGCTAGAGGACAAGCAGGGTCACAGCCTGACTGTGCGGGCAGCAGAGGCGGTGGAGCCCCGGGCCGCCCACACACACTCTCCCTGCGCTGCGCCCAAGCCCAAGCCCAGCAGCGCTTCTGGACTGGACCCCCGCCCTGGGGCGGACGGCCTGCACGAAGGGCACGGGGCCCGTCTGGAGCTGCCGAGCACCCCACCCCAGCACCTGAGTCTCCCAAAGTGACCGGGAGCCGCCGCGGTCAGTGTCCAGGGTGCAGCGGCTGAAGTGTGGGCCTCGGGGTCACGCAGATCTGGGTTCACTCCCAGCCACTCCGCCCCCGCTGTGCGACCCTGGCTCCCGGGCTCTGGCCGGGGAGGTGTCGGCCCAGGAGCCGCCAGAGGCAGGAGACGCCGGCTTGTGCCGGCGCTGTGGGTGCCGCCGCCGCCGCCTCTGAGTTGGGGTTCCAGACCCCACGTGGGCACCGCAGCTGCATGGTTATTCAGGCCGGTGGAGACCGGGGACGTCCACGCCCTGTGGACTCCCTGCGGCTTTGGCCACGTCCTGATCCTGACCTGGCCCCGGGCCACCCGGCACCCAGCCGTGCTGGTATGGGTTCAAGGTGGTCTCCAGGCGTCCCGCTTGCTCCAGCCCTGTGTGCCCAGGGCTCGCCCTCCCCAGTCTGCACTGGGGGTGCTCCCCACAGGCTGCCCTACAAAGTCCGCCAGACTCCTTAGGGCTTCAGCCACAAACCCTGCGCCAGCAGTGCCGGGGCCAGAGCTGGGGGCCGGGGGTGGGGGGCCCTCTGCTGGGCGTGGAAACGCATCTCCTCCTGGGTCCTCACAGGGTCGTCCCCTGCGCGTGTGTCCTGATCCCTCTTATAAGGACAAGTCCTGTGGATCAGAGCCACCCCGTGACCTTGTTTCACCTTAGCCACCATCTCCAAACAGTCCCATCGGAGGTCTAGGGCTCAGGGCTCCAAACAGGAATTCGGGGACACAATTCAGTCACGCCAGCCTCTGTCTCCAGGACTAATACGCACGTGTGTCCTGGGAGGCAGGCTGCCCCGCCGGGCCTCACCTCCAGTGGCCCGATGGCATTGGGAAGGGACTCGGGGCGCGCAGGACTCGCCCTCCTCTTACTTTCTTCTTCAAGAAGCCAAGCCTGGGGTTCCCAGGAGGCCTCGGGGCAGGATGCCAGGGTTCCTGGATGTCCACCCACCGCCCTGAGGTCTGGGACCAACGAGTCAGGTCCCACACTCTGTGGGTGCAGGGGCCTCTATCCCCAGAGCCCAGGGCTCCTCCCTGGGGAGCCCCATCAGGCTGATGGGGTCCAGCACCCTGTGGGAAGAGGAGAGCAGCATGACGATGCCCTTAGGAGTGAAGAGATACCCCGACAGAGCGTCAGGAGTGTCCCTGTCACTGCTCGCTGTCCACCTGCAGTTTCAAGTGAGGGTCTGGCTGCTTCCTGGGTCTCAGGACATCAGCACCCGGGCTGTGTCCAGCAGCCAGGAAACCCCAAAACCCTGCCCCACTGGGCTCCTGAAAGGCAGGTGGCGGCCCCCGACTGGGCCCTTTCTCAAAGTTCCCTCCAGAGACCGGGAGGACAGTGGTGTGGGCCCAGAGGCACCGAGCAGCGGCAGGGCCAGCGCCCATGGCAGAGCACCGGAGTCCGACTGCAACTCCCTTTTGTCTCTTACCAGGGAGAGGACAGGGATGCGTGTCCTTTTTCCTTCCAGTGCAGAAGCCACCCCTTCTCATGAGTTCTCCCCCGGGCGTGGCTTGAAGGGCAGGAATAAATCACAAGTGTGTGCAAGAATTGACGAGAGAAGTATCCACTTAACAGAAGGGTACGAAGGTCCCTGGGCGGCCGCTGGCCGCCTCGATGTCTAGCTGAGCCTGCGACCCACGGCTTGAGTCCGGAGCGTCCCTGGAAGCCCAGAGGCTTCTAGTCAGATGCCGCGGGCGGGGCCGAGGAAAGGCTGGGAAAGACGGAGGCTGCGCACAGCTTTCCCGCCAGCCCACCCGAGACGCGCTCTCATCTTCCCCGGGACGTGGTGCTCTGGGCTTCTTGCACCAGGTGCCCCCAAATGCAGGGCTTCTCGGACTCGTCAGCTGCTTTACCTCCATCTCTGCTTCTACCTTTACTTGATCCCTTTTGTCACACAAGTCTCTCCCTCCTGCCTGTCTCTCTCTCTCCTCCCTGTCTCTCTCTCCTCTCTCTCCTCTCTGTCTCTCTCTCCTCTCTCTCCTGTCTCAGATCACGCGTTTATTCTAAAAGGATCAGGCCAGGAGCTGGCAGACAGATGAGGTGCAGGGGGCTGGGGTGGGAAGGGACACGGGATTTCCCCGCCCCCAGAGCGGCCTCCCCCACCCAGTCTGCAGGCTCCCCAACCTGGAATGGGGGCTCATCACTGGGTGTGACTGCTTCCACCTTAGGTGTCTGGAGGCTGACTGGGCCCCACCTCGCTCCCCTCTGGGGAGGTGGAAACGACTGCCAGCCCCTTCCTGGGTGCTTCCAGGGAGTCACCCCGTTAACACAGCAGCAGATGTCTTTGTCGCTCTAGTCCCAGGAAATTGCTCCTGGATTTACAAGGGCTGCAAGCCAGGACCGGGGGCTGAGCACAAATACACACTGTAAGTTAGATCAGCGTCACACCTGGCCAGAGCCCAGTTCTGCCCGGCCAGCCCCTGGATCAGCCTTGCCCATCCCTGCCCGGCTGCCACACTGAAGGGCCCAGGCACAGCCTGCCCGCTCTGTCTGACACCCGGGCCTGCGCAGCCCACCTTCCCTGCTTTGGAACTTCAGCTCGCTCACGGCGCAGGGCTCCCTGCAGTTCAGCCAGGTCCAGAGGGCCGGCAGCGGGCCGCAGACAGCCTCCCCAGCCCAGTCCTCTGTGCCTACCCTCGTGGTGGTCACACTGCCCTCACGCAAGGCATGCTGTGCCCCGCCATTCGGTCTGCCAGACACACCCTCCCCGTCTTCCCTGTGACTGTCTGGCGAGGGTGCTCCATTCCCAGGTGGTCAGTGCCTGCTTCTCCGGGCCTCACAGAGGGTCTCCTGCGTTTCCCGCAGAGGGGGCTTGGAGGCGTGGGAGGCGTCTGCTGTTAACAGAAGGGTCCTGGAGTCGGCGGGGTGGGGGAGTGTGGGGCTGGCTGTGCATCGGTGCCCCTCTGGGTCCCCGAGGCTCTTGAAGGGGCAAAAGGAAGTCTCCAGACCCAGATGTTTCTGAGCCCCCCGGCTAGTCATTGACTCGGAAACGGGCCTGTGAGCCAGCCTGTTCCATCAGAGCTAACGCAGATATGTGGGCCCCCTTGAAGGACGGCAGGAATGAGAAACAGGAAAGTGGCCTTTGGATCCGGCCTTGCCTGAAGCTGAAATTCTGGGGCTGTCCAGACACAAATGTGCAAAGACTTCTGCTCAAAACAGAAGGAAAAGCTGGCCGTGGCTGCAGGACGCCGCCCGTCTCCCTGGAGAGCAGGGGAAGCATTCTGTCGAAGGCTGGCCTCGCGTTCCCGGCACCCAGCACGCCTGTGTGGCACCTTCATCCAGTCCCCGCACCCTGGGGAGAGAATGCCTTGCCTGGGAGGGCACGTGCCTCCGCTGGGCTTCCCAGCAGAGAAGGAATCTCCAGGGGCGACAGAATTTACAGGACAGGTGAGAAGTGGGTGGAAAATCTGCAGCACTGTGCCCCCAAACACACCCGTCCGGCAGTCGGGCTGGCCCGGTGGGGACCCCTGCTGTCTCCCATCTCTGGTGTTGGTCAAGCACCCAACCCTCACGTCTCCGCGAAGGAAGCTGGGGTCTCACAGTGCGTAGCAGATGACAGTGTTCTATGCCCAGCAGAGGCATGTCACCTCTCCAGGCGGCGCACATGGATTGATCTCAGGGTGGTACAGTGCCTTCCAGCTCACGAATCGCCCCTCGGGGGGTTGAATCACAGGACACGCGATGGCGGGGCTTGGGAGGCAGGGAAGCTACCCCCGTGGGAGGCCCGAAAGCCGCCCTGCCACACGCTGCTCAGGCTCCTCCCCGGCTGCCCCGGAAGGGGTGCTGGGCAGAGGGCACCCCAGCAGCTTCCCCCGGCACCCCTCCTCCTCACGGCTCAGGAAGCCTGGGTGACGTCAGTCGTTAACTTGGGTGCCGTTTCTCCCGCTTCTGCAGCTCCGTGTAGAACCAGCAGATGCTTGTTCCTGGGAGACACGGGGAGGAGCCGGCCGCCCTGCGCTTTCTCATTCTTTCCCAGGGTGCGCCCAGCCTCAGCCCGGGAGAGGCGGCCTCACTTTCGGTGGGGCTCCTTCCCACAGGAATGTGGGCTCCATGTCTGAGCTGAGGGCAGGGCCGTCCCGGGACGCGGGTGCCAGGCTGAACAGCGCGAGCATGACTTTCTACAATGGGCCTTTGATCTGCCTGATGTCACAAGACAGGCTGGGGACAAACGCCAGGCCCTGAGCGCCTCCCGTTCCCACAGGAGATGGCCTGTGCAGGTCTCCACACGGGACGTTCTTGGCAGGTCCGCCTGGGTGTGTGCCCACTGCAGACACAGCGCGGCAATTAGGTTTTGGAAAATGCTGGGGGAGGCCGGTTTGGCCGTGGTGGAGGGAGGAGGCCGCCCCAGGGCCAGTGGGCGCCCTCCTGGTGTGAAGGAGGGCGAACCCCAGGAATGCCTGCGGTCAGGAGCAGCCGGCAGGACACAAAGGCTGAGCTGGCGCCCTTGACAATGTGCACTCTGTCCCAGCTGATGGTGACCTTCGCCAAGGCGCTCGTTCGTTCGAATGGGCCGGGCCGCTCCAGGCGTGTCCTGGCGGCCGGGCTGGAAGACGCTGAGGCACTGAAGCCCGGCCGTGCGCACGTCACGGGACATTTTGTCACTCGCTGTCCGAGGGCTGCCCCGGGCTCACGCCAGGCCGCGGCTGCCTGGGGGGACCCATCCACTGGCTGCCAGGATGCATTATCCCCACCTGCGCTCAGGAACAATGGCCTCACCTGGACGGCTCCATCCCGGGAGGATGAAACAGCCCGCGCCTCCTGCCCGCGGCTCCAGTTTCCGGCCCGCTGCCCTCGAGACTGCAGTGGGGCGGGGGGTGCCGGGAGCCGGGAGAGACAGTGGCAGCGCGGCCCCCGCAGGCTGGGCATCGGTGGGCAAGACATGGGGGCTGCTGCGCCGACCTGCCTGCCCACAAGCGTCCAGCAGGGCCCTGTGTGCACCGCGGCCTCCGGGCCCATTGCTTGGAAGCGCTGACATCCAGGCCCAGTAGGGACAAAGGTCCCACCAGACACCGTGTCGTCGCTCCACGGTGCCGTCAGCACAGACACAGCCGACATGCCTCTGCCTTTCTGGTGCTGGTGCTGGCCACCTGTCATACAGACAGTCGCGTGACCCTCAAGCCACCCCATGAGCAGCTGCTGTCTGCATCACCTCTGTGTCATGTTTGGGGAAACTGAGGCAGGCAGCTGGGCATGAGCCCTCACTGCTCCATCACCTCCAAGCGCAGGGTCGTTCGGTGATGCCTGGAGAGGGTTCCCTGAGCACACAGTTCCGACTCCCGCCCTTCCAGGAGGTCCCTGTCCCCAGCACCCAGGCCGGGCGACGGTTTGCAGTGGGGTGGGAACAGGCATCATTTCTCGAGTGTCTCTCTGGGCCAGGCAAACCCTCGCCCTCCTCTCCCACATCCCGACGGGGGCGCAGGACCGCTGCCCCTGGTTTGCAAGGCAACAAAGGTCGGAGTGCAGAGGTGCCCGGCTGGAGGCGGCAGGGGCAGCCCAGGCTCTGCGTCCACCCCTCCTGACGGCCGACGGGCAGAGAGAAAGGAAGGGAGGTGTGGGGTCCCTGGAGAGCAGGACCGCGAGAACTCATTTACCCAGGGGCGTGGCCACGTCTGGGCCTCTCGCACCTCCTCCAGGGCAGCCGTGCGCCCTGACACCTCGGTCCGTCCAGAGCCGCGTCCTAGGTCCAGGCAGGCGCTCCAGCTGTGCCGGCACTTCCGCTGCACACGTCCCCACGGGCAGGCCCAGTTCCGGACTCCCTGCTGCCCTGAGGGTCCCCACCACCGCGAGGGAGCCCGCCCAGGGGCCTGAGAGCACAGTGGGTGGGAGCTGCACCTACAAGGTGCGGGGCGTCCAACAGACCCATGTGCCGCGGGCGGCCGAAGCCACGCGGGACGGCCCAGCCACAGGACGGGGGCAGGTGGGAGGGGCGGCTGCGGGGGGAGCAGGAAGTGAGAAAACGAGAGCTGCGTCTTTTACTGCATCAAAAGAGAAGGGAAGGGCTGCAACAGGCTCTTTGTACATGGGAGGAGGGTGTTGGCACCCTCGTCATGCTGGGACCTGGTCGGCTCCAGATCCCGGGGCTTCAACCCAACTGCCCCGCTGGGGGCACCAGAGCCCTGACAGAAGGGACCCCACATTATTTGATGATAAGCTGCCCGAGCAGTTGCAGGCGGTGGAACAGTGGTTAGGTCTGCCACCTCTGGCCAATCACAGTCCATGTCCATCCCAAGGACCCAGTTCCCGTCCCAGGAAGAACAACCAAGATGAACAACTAAATAAAACAAGTGAGTGCTTCTTCCTCCTCGCTCTTCCTGGCTGACCGTGCACCTTCATCCGTGCCCGCTCCTTCCTTTAAGACACAAAAACAGACATGAGCCAGGTACTTGAGACACTTCGGACTGGCCAAGATGCCAGGTTTGATGTGATGTGTGTTTTGACACAACCAAAAAAGAAAGAAAAAGACAAAAGCTCGCTATGCAAAAAGTCATCTTCAGAGGGCAGGCCCTTCAGGAAAGTGTTTCTATCAGTTGCCTCCAGAGAAGGGAACGGGGTGGCCAGGGGCACAGAGAGAGAGGGGTCCTTGGCACCTGTTGAATGTACTGCAATTAAGCGAGGAATTGCTTCATTAAAAAAATAAAATAAAGCCAAAGATGAGCTAAGAAGCTACATAAATGCACATTGCTAAGCGAAGTCAGTGAAACAAAAAAAGCCACCTACTGTCTGATTCCAACAAAATGACATTCTGGAAAAAGCACTGTCAGCGTGCTCTAGTGGTGTGGCGGTTAGGTGTGCCGCCTCCGGCTGAGCACAGTCCACAAACACCTCAAGGACCTGGGTTTGCATCCCAGGGCCAGAGGGTGAGGGGGAAAGAACCACCAAGATGAACTAAGTAAAGCGTCCTCCTCCTCTCTCTTCCTGCCTGTCTGCTTGCCTTCAGTCCTGCCTGCACCTTTCCTTTAAAAAAAAAGATCCGTGGTCTCCAGAGGATGGGGGAGGGCAAAGGGACAGGTGAGCACAGGGGATTTTCAGGCAGTGGGACTACTCTGTAGGACACTCTAATGGTGACTGCATGACAGATACGCTTGTCCAAACCCACAGGACGTGCAGCCCAGAACGCGAGCCCCGAAGTAGATGACTGACCTTCTTCACCATGACGCACTCGCGCTTGAGCGCGCGGCCCCGGCAGGATGCTAACAGCAGTGCACGCCTCGAGGGGAGGGC
The DNA here is from genome assembly GCA_004363575.1 of Solenodon paradoxus. Taxonomy (NCBI): domain Eukaryota; kingdom Metazoa; phylum Chordata; class Mammalia; order Eulipotyphla; family Solenodontidae; genus Solenodon; species Solenodon paradoxus. The sequence goes on from RJWH01010076.1 coordinate 11,076, forward strand.
CGGGGAGGCCTCGGAGCCTCCTGCTGTCCACTTAAAGGCTCCAAAAGGCACCATTGTTTAATCGATCAGACAGGCTTCCCAAGGCCCACGTCTGAGGTGAGTACACCCAGACAGGACCCGCCTGGCTAAGCACAAGCGTTGGCATTTCTCTCCAGGACCCTGGTGAAGAAGAAGGAGGGCTGTGTGAACAGGCCAGGTCCTGGCTGAACCAGCTGCTGCAGCCACAGCACCAGGCACAGGCCTAGGACACAGCAGTGCTCAGTGATCAGGTGTGTGGGGAGTAAGAAGTCCAGGCAAGGGCAGGGCAGCCAAGTCAGGGATCTGAGGCAGGTGTGCTGGGGTCGTTCTGAAATCATGTGCCCATCCGCACACTGGAATTCATGCTTCTGAGCACAGAGTAGTGGTGTAGATGGAAAGGTGGAGATGGGACTCCAGGGTCTGGGCCCAACCCACCATGGTCCACTGGCCCTCTGTCTCCTCATCAGTCAGTGACGCGCTCGTTCCCTCTGCCAGTCTGCAGAGTGACCTGTGATCGTGCAGATGAGAGGCTGAGCTGGCCTCACTTGGCCTCGCTCACGGTCTGAGTGACTTCCTGCTGGCCTGAGTTCACTGTGGTCCCAACACTGTGGGTGTCCCTGGCCTCATTCTGCGATGGGATGGATGAATGGATGGAGAGAGTGCAGATGGATGGATGGAGTATAGATGGATGGTGGACAGCTAAATGGATAGATGGTAGATGGATGAATGGAGTGTAGATGAATGATGGCTGGATGGATGGATGGATGGTGGGTGGATGGTGGATGGATGGATGGAGTATAGATGAATGATGGATGGATGGATGGTGGGTGGGTGGATGGTGGATGGAGTGTAGATGAATGATGGATGGATGGATGGATGGTGGGTGGATGGCAGATGGCTTGATGGATGGATGGTGGATGGTGCATGAGTGAATGGATGAGTACGCGGATGGTACATAGATGAATATATATATATGGATGAATGGATATATTTTCCTGTATTTCTCTTATAAAGTAACTGCTTGAGATTCTCAGAAATTCCAAAATAAGAGGGACCTTAAAACTCATCTACAGACACACCCCAGAGCCAGCAAGACCAAAGAAACACATTGACCAGTGTCTGGCTTTCACAGGCTGAAGAGAGAAGTCCATTCGCTCAGCACGACCTGCCTGCTGGCCGGCGGCCTCTCCCCTCCCACCGTGCTCACAGGGCACCCCCACCTGCCCAGACAGCAGCTTGGCACTCGCCATCACGAAGCCCCCGGCACAGGGGGCACCGATCAGTGCTCCCCAGAGCTGCAGCACACAGAGCCCGCTTCCTCTGGCATCTCGTCCTGGGCTGGGGAGGGGCAGGCCCTGGGGACCCTGGGGAGGGGAGAGGGAGGGTGTCTGCCAGCCCTGCTCCCCTGCTCACCTGCTCCTGCCATCTGGTCTGACCCGGATCCCACAGCCCCGCCCACTTGGCCCCTCTCTTTCCGCCTTCACAGAGGCCTCCTTGGGGATGCAAGAGCCCATGAACCGGATCGGGGAACCGAATACCTGCGACAGCTTTCCTTGCTTTCAGAGGGTGGGGTCGCGAGGATGGGAGGGAAGCGGCTCATTTCTGAGCAAGACTGGGGGCTGGGCAGGTGGGGATCTGGGGGCCTGAAGCTTCTGTTTAAGAAAGAGAACACCACAGAACAACCACAAATAAAACCTAAAAATAGTCATTCGAATGAGAACGAAATCACAATGAATGGCCTATTCTAAAGAGCTGACCAAACCGCCAGCGTCCCCATGAGAAAAAGAACATCAGCTGATGACTGACTGCCCCCTCCCCGCCAGCGCCCCTGTGCTCCTGCGCCGTTGGTCTGCATGATCCTCCACGGCCTCTCTGAATGACAACGATTTTATGATGGATTTTCCGCCGTGAGAGTCAGAGCCTCAAAGGTTCGCCCCACCCTGGTTGACAGACGTCCTTAGCAGCTTCTAGCAGGGAGAGGAGCCCGTCGGGGGGACTCCATTCCTTGGGCAGCACACATGCTCCTCAGGACCACAGCAGAGCAGTTAGGCCAGCTCAGCCAGGTCCTGTCACCAACAGTCCTGGAGGTAACAGGTGGCCTTAAAATCTGGTGGCTCTGAGCAGAAGGGCCACCTGGGGTTGGTGATCCTGGGACCAGTCCCTAGGACTAAATCAAGGCCCAGGGCAGGGTGGCGTGTTGGCTGGGGCAGCGCAGCCCCTGCAGAGCTAGGGATGGAACCAGGCAAGCGGGGGTCTTTAACTGGTGCAGAAATGTCCTCATCTGCCCTGACAGCTTGGCCCTGTCCCCTGCGAATGCCCAGGGACCAGGTCGGGGCGCTGGTCGGTTATGCCTGCACCAGGGAGGGAAGGCAGAGAGCAGATGAAGGCAAGTATCTCAGTGAGGGGTGCGGCCAGGCCCACACCACTGGGGCTTGGAGAACTGTGTCCCTTGCCTCATCCAGGCTGTCCAAACCTGCAATTCCAGACATTCCCATGTGGAGGTGCTCCATCCTATGGTCAGGATGACGCAGGCCTCACCCAGACATCAGCAGCTTTCCTGGGTCTGTAAGTGGGAGAGGGCCCCCCTCAGCCTCTGCTGAGCAGAAGGGAGGGGATTGTCAGCAAGGGTGGGAGCCAGTAAAAGTTTCATTTCATGGCAAGGAGAGAAGCTGCCCCTCTAAGCCCCCTTCCCCAGCCTGACATCCCACACACAAACACACATTGACCCACAAACTCTCCCACTATGAGGAGCCAGACCTGGGGCCATGCTGAGCAGTGATGTCATCTCAAGGGAATGAAGGTGGCTGTGCAGTCTGAGCACCAGAAATGGAGAGGCCATCGGGAGGGAGGCCTAGGCTTGGGGCACTTCCAGACACTTCTCCACTCCCCCAGGCCTCAGTTTCTCCATCTACAAAATGTGCACAAAGAAGACAACAGCTGTGAGTCCCACCCAAACCCGGGGAGACCCTGGCAGAAGCACAGAGCAGTCACCCGCGTCAGGACTCCGCTGTCTCGGGGGCAAGGCCAAAGCCAGTCTGGGCCGCCAGCCTCATCCTCCCGCATCAGCTCGCCCGCCCAGACCCTATCACATCGGACTGCTTGCTTGTGTCCTGAACAGGACCTGGCTGACCGCACAGACCGTGCTAAATGCAATAGTTCTGCTTGTTTGTTTTTTCCATATTCCCTACCGTCTTGTTGTTTTAACATCCATGTCAGTTTGTCCTGTTTTTGATAACCCAGGCTCACTTTAACACGGGGCAAAGGCGGCAGCTGAGTGCCCCAGGGTCCACTCTGGAGGCGGCCTGGAAGCAGCTGCCTCTCGTGCCCCCCATTAAAGATGCCCTTCGGTGCTGACCGCGGCGGCTGAGGCTGCTGCCGCTGTTCCCGCCCCGGTGACCCCGTGGCGAGAGGATCCCCCTGCCCCGCACTCACCTGTGTCCTCAAAGGGAGCAGCACACTGCAGTGTGGTCAGGCCGCAGGTGAGTACACTGGGGTTTTTTCTGGCCCTGTGGGGTTGCCTCTGGCACTATGGGGGTGTTACTGGACATTTCTGGCACTGGGATGGTTAAAGTGGCGTGTGTTTGAGGCAGGACATTTAGAGCATGACTTACAGGGACAACAAACTTGGTTTTTGTGTACGGTGCCCAGATTCCTTGCACTGGCCTGGCTGTACGACGTCCGGTGGGACCACACGTCATCACTATGTGAGCACGATCGGCTTCACAGAGGACTGATTGTCGCTGGCCTGGCTGCTCTGCTCCTGCTCGGATTGCTCCGCCTCCTCCCCTCCCTTAGTCGCCAGCGCGTCTCCCCGTCCCGTTTTATTGCCGCCCTGTGTCCTGTCTCAAGTAAACATGGCCAGCCTAGAATTGGGGTACCCCGTTTCCACGAGCATTGTTTTCCATCACAGGAAAGACCTCCAGCTTCACGCCACGTCCACCGGGCTGTGGAGATGCAGACACCTTCAGAGACCTTTCTTGGCAACTCTGCCCACCATGACCCCAGCCTCAGTTTCCCCACTGTGAAAGCAGCGGGGGTAATGAGGTCAGAGGGGTGCCTGGAGAGGAGCCAATGGCTGAGGCCTCATGTTGGAAGCACCAGGCTCACACCAGACCACACGAGAGCAGACAAGATACAAGGCTTATTCTTCCCTTTTAACAAAAGGCGCCAGCCCTAGCCTGCCTCCCCGAGGTGCACGTGGCGGGGCCTTGCCAGTGTCCCTCGGGCCTTTCGTCCTTCTCCGACCCGGGGCCTCATTGTCCCCACTGTCACTTAGCAATCATGGTGTCCTGGAGTTCTGCAGGCATGTTTCTCAGTGTGAGCCTAGATTCGCTGCTCTCGCGTGTCTCCACCTGCAGCGGTGGGTCCGGCTCACCGCTGCGACCCCAGTGCTAGGGGGTCGCTACTGTTTCAAGGGTCCTTGTACATTCAAACTGCCGCTGATGTTTGACTGGAAGCCCCAGCAGAGCCAGCAGTGCCCTCCTGACGTGCCCAGGAAGATGGAGAGGGTCGCTCTCAGACAGGTGGGTGGCTTCCAGGGCTGGGCCAGCGGGGGGGCGAGGGCAGCGGGCTGGGAGCAGATGGGTGACCCTGCCCGTCCCCCAACGCAGACGGGGCGTGCAGATGGGCCCTCACTCACCGCACTCAGCTGGCCACGCTGCCTTTGATATTCTATCCCCCCGCTCAGGCAAGCTCAGTTTCCCTTTCTGCCCCACTTCAGCCACATGCCAGGCAGACGGCTGTGAGGATTTTCTTTAAAAAAAAAAAAAGAAAGAATGTCCCAAACCCCTTTCAATCATGCTCATTCTCCAAGCACTGAAGGTGTAGGAGAGGCTTACAAAGCTTGATTTCCCCCTCACTCTCTGAACAACAGGACAAGCTGCAAACTCGTTCTGGGGCAGATCTGCATCCCATCGTTTCTGGAAACTTCAGTGTCACAGTGGTTGCTGCGGACACGTAGAGCCTCATCGACCCAATTTGAATGCCAAATGGATGGCATCGGCTCGTTTGTGGAAAGCGGGAAACTCACGGGAAGCTGGAGTCTCCAAGCCCACAAGGTCAGTTCAAGGGCACCCTGCCCGCGGCTGCAGCGCAGTGCGGACAAGGAGAGCTGGCCGGGAGGAGTCCGGCTCGGCTCGGGTGACTGTGACAGTGGGTGGGCTCAAGCGTGCCACTGCCCCCTGGGGTCTCGTCCCCTCCGCTGAGAACTGGAGACCCTTCTCCCTGCTGCCCCGTGAGAAGACGGGTGAGCGGAAGACACATTCTGGAGTCGGGAGAATGTGGTGTGCGTCGTTCTTGACGTAGCGGGAAGCCCTGAGTCAGAGTGGAAGCTGTGCCTGAATATTGTCCGACTGATCACGAAGAGCGACAAGCTGCATGCAGGAAATCCACTGGGGTGCAAATGCAGCGACGGGTTTGCAGGACGGCGGGGGAGAGGCACCCTCCTCACATCCTCACAGCGCCGCCGCCGTCCGTGAGCCGAGAAGCGCCCACGGCTGGGTGGGCGCCCGGTAACCGAGGTTCCGTGCGCGCCGACAGACACGACGGAAGCAGAGGCGACAGACGGCTCCAGCTGGGAGTTCAACTGTCCTGTCCCACAAGCTGTTGGAACGAGCAGGCGGACAGTCGGGAGGCCTGCAGAGGCCTGAAGCAACACTTAACTACACCGACCAAACCAAAATTCTAGAAATGGCAAGTATGACGAACGCTCACTGCGTGGAATGAGCAGCCTAGACGGGCTCCTGAAGAAAAGCTCGGGGAACTCGAAAGCAGCAGTGGGCACATTCCAAACTGAATGCGACAGCGAAGGGCTCAAACACCAGATCCTCAACCTGCGGGACATCAAGGGGACTAGTGTCCATGGACTCGAAGACCTGGGGTCAAGGAGAGAGAACCAGGAACGTGGTCGTCACTCTGCTAGTCGCCCCCAGTGATCCCCCTTTCTTGCTCTCCGGCCCCATAACCCTCTCCCCCTGTTTAGGGCTGATCTATACAATCGGTTTGTAAAAAATGGAAGGAAAACTGCTGTGTGACTTCTGAGGCAAGGTCATCAAAGACTGTGGCTTCTGCTATGTTTTTGCCTAAAACACTCCCTCTGGGGGAGCCAGCTGCCATGTCAGCAGAGCCCTCGAGCAGCCCGAGGAGAGACACGCCGGGAAGAACCGAAAGGAAACCCACAGCGACCGCGGCCCCGGCCAACACCAGGGCTCTGACACGGCGATGAAAGACCCCGATCCAGGGGCACCTAAATGGCTAAATGGCTCCCAGTTCCCGACCCACAAAAACTGTGTGAAGTAGCACGGTTTTCTGTTTTAAGCCCCTGGTTTGGAAATAAATATTTAGGCAGCAAAGGAGAACGAATACAGAGGGACAAGAAAAATAAGTTGCAAGCACAGTGGCCAAACTACGTTCCCAGTGTAAGGTGAAGCATAAATCCACAGACCCAAGAAGGCGAATGGGTCCCCAGCAGCATAAAGGTGAAGACAATGCCGTCACGGCCATCGTCACCAAAGCCCTCAGGAGGAGGGAGCTTCAAATCAGCCAGATTAGCTGGTGCGGCCCAGACGGGGGCCAAGACAGCACATCAGGCTCCAGCATGAATTGTGTGATGATTATGGGGGGACGTGAGCCTTCTGCCTTGCGGGGGAGAGATTTCTATCGACAGCATTGCTCGGGCTTTCGAGGTCTCTCTGGTTTGTGTCTGGTTGGGCCATCAGCTGTTGAGACAGGAGCACAGAAAACACTCAGTCGTGTGTGTGCATTGCTTTTCTCCCTGCACTTTTGTCAAATTTTTCCTCATTTAAGTTGAAGATTCATGAATAGGTATATTTTTTTTCAAGACAATATCGTTATATCTTCTTTATAAATGTCCCTTTACTATTCATTAGTTTATTAAATATATTTTATTGTTCTTCCTCTTATGAAACTCTCTTTATCTCAGTTGTTAAACTTTTACCTGATATTAAGGCCACCCTTCAGCCCTCTTAGGCGTATTATTTGCGTGGCATATTATTTTCACTCCGTTTCCTGTCTGTGATTTTTTTTTAAAGTTGTCTCTTATGGGCAGCAGGCTGAGTCTTGCTTTGTTTTCAAATGGCGGGTTTAACCCACAGCATATGCGCAATCTTGGTATAGCTGGATTTAGGTTTGTCTTCTTGTTTTCACTTTTCCATATGTTCTTTCTTCTCTGCCTCTTTTGCTTTGTACCTAATTGAATATCTGTTGAAACCATACTAATCTGTCAACCTTTACATTGAACTGCCTGCCATTATTCATCAACAAATTGTTCTCCTCTAAGAAAATCACAGCAAGTTGATTACATTCCTGCTCTTCAACAAGACTCAGAAAAAATAACTTGAAAAAGAAAACTTTAAAATAACAACCAAAAAATTAACAGTGCCCAGAAAAAAGTCAAACAGAAGTCATTCGTGCAGAAATTGATGTCTTCGCTGAAGGGCATAAAGGAAGCACTAAATAAATTAACAGATATCCCATGTTCATGGATAGAAGGTCACTATTGTAAAGATAAAAATTCTACTCAAAGCAATTATGAATTCAAGGTAAAAGGAATCAAAACTTTACAGGCTATTTCATGAGACTTAGTGACCTGAAACGTATGTGGACAAGTATGGTGCTAAAAAGAGCTCTTGGAGGAGCTGAAGGAGGAGGAGGAGGAGCAGGAGGAGGAGGAGGAGCAGGAGGAGGAGGAGGA
>RJWH01010077.1:0-18799 GCA_004363575.1 Solenodon paradoxus
TGAACCAGCCTTGCATCCCTGGGATACACCCCACTTGGTCGTGATGGATGATCCTTTTGATGCATCATTGGATCAGTTTACCAATACTTTGTTGAGAATTTCTGCATCTCTGTTCATTTGACAAACTGATCTGTAATTTTCTTTCTTGGTGACATCTCTATCAGCTTTTGGTATCAGTGTGATGTCAGCCTCACAGAAAGTGTTGAGACGTGTTCCTTGTTCTTCAACATTTTGGAAGAGTTTGAGAAGAATCGGTATTCATTCTTCTCTGAAGGTTTGGTAAAACTCCTTAGAAAATCCATCTGGTCCTGGGCTTTTATTTTTCGGGAGACTTTTGATTACATCCCCTTCAGTTTCTTTGCTTGTGATTGTTCTGTTCAGGTTTTCCAATTCTTCCAGGTTCAGTCTTAGTAGACTGTATTCTTCTAAAAAATCTGTCCATGTCCTTAGGGCTGTCCACTTTGTTGGCATAAAGCTGTTCGTTTTAGTCTCTTAGGATGTTTTGTATTTTTCGTGGTATCTGTTATAACTTCTCCCCTTTCATTTCTGACTGAGAGTTTTCTCTGTGAGTTTGGCCAATGGTTTGTCAATTTTTTTTTTTTTCAGAGAACCAACATTTGGTTTCATTGAACTTCCGGACTGTCTTTCTGTTTTCTTTTTCATTTATTTTCTGCTCGAAGTTTTGATGATTTTCTTTTACAGATTTTTCGCTTTAATTGTTCTTTCTCTGTTTTAAGTGTAGGGTTAGATTGTTTATTTGTGACTTCTTGTTTTTTGAGGTGGGTCTTGAATGCAATGAACCTCCCTCTCAGTACTGTTTGGCTGCATCCCATAGATTCTGGTAGTCTGAATCTTCATTCTCATTTGTCTCTACTTTTAAAGTTCCTCTTTGATTTCTTCTTCTACCCAAGAGTCATTCAGAAGCATTGTTTAGTCTCCAATTATTGTGGGGTCTTCCAGCTTTCTTTGTGCCTAATTTCTAGTTTTAAGCCACTGTAGTCAGAGCAGATGCTTGGTATGATTTCAGTCTTTGTAAACTTGTTGAGACATGTTTTGTGTCCAGCCTATGAGCTATCCTTGAGAATGTTCCACACACACCTGAGAAGCAAGTGAAATCTGTAGTCGTTGGATGAAATGTTTGGTGTATGTCTATGAGATAAATGTTTCAGATGGTCATTTAAAGCTGCTCTTTCCCTGTTAGATTTCTGCCTGGTCTGTACATTGTTGTTAAGTGGGGTGTTGAAGTCTCCTACTGTTATTACATGTTGCTGTTGATGTCTCTCGTCAGTTCTAATAATACGCACTTAATGTAATTTGATGCGCCTTCGTTTGGTGTTTATGTGTTATAAGCATAATGTCTCTTTGCTGGATGACTCCTTAGTCGTTATATAATGTTCTTCTCTGTGTTTTGTTATGCTTTTTACTTTTTAGCTGGAAGTCTGTTTGATCTAAGTATGGTTGTTCCTGTTTTGTGTGTGTGTGTGTGTGTGTGTGTGTGTGTGTGTGTGTGTGTGTGTTTTTGTGGTTGCTATTTGATTGTAGGATTGCCTTCCAACCATTGACTTTGAGTCTTTATCTTGAAAGAACGTGAGTTTCTTGAATGCAGCACAAGTTGGGTTTTGCTTTTAAATCCATTCGGCCCCTATGTGTCTTTGGATTGGTGAGTTCAGTCTATTAACATTTAGGGTGACTACCGACAGGTAGTTTACTGCCATCCTGTATAATGTCTCCGGGAGCTGTTCCAGACTGTGCCTTTGTTCTTGTCTTTCTCTTCTTAGGTGGGTTGGGTGTAGTTATATTTTGATTGATTTCCCTTTTTGTTTTATCCCCCGGAGATGTTTTGAGGTTACCCTGAGGTCAGCATTAGGAATTCTGTATTTCCTATTTTTATTCGAAAGCACATTAGCCTTGCACTCACTCTAACCATCCACATTTTTATTCTCTTCTCCACATCCTTCATATTTGCTAAGCGTCTTTAAGTGGGGTTCCTTTAACTTTTGCTCTTCTCAAAAGCTTTTTATCATTTCTTCAGTTCTGAGTGATAATCTCGCAAGGTATAGCATCCTAGGTTGCAAAATATTTTCTTTCAGCACTTTGAATATATCATGTCATTCCCTTCTGGACTGTAGTGTTTTTGTTGCATAATCCACTGACAGACTTCTGGGGACTTCCTTGTATGTGGTTCATTTCTCTCTGAATGCTTGTAAGATTCTTTATCTTGTGTTTTTGACATTTTGATGATAAAGTTTCTAGATGTAGGTCTGTTTGGGTTTCTTTTATTTGGAAGTCTTTGAGCTTCCTCAGGTTAGGAAAATTCTCAGCTATTATTTCTTCAAATACCATTGCTGCCCCCTTTTTTCTGTCTTCGGGACCCCTATGATGCATGTGTTGTTCCTTTTGTTGGTTTCCCGTAGTTCTCGCCTGCTGTCTTCATTTCTTCGTTCCTTTATATTTTTGGAGGTTTGCCTGAGTGTATTCCTCTGCCCTATCTTCTAGTTCACTGATTCTACCGAAGGTACACCCATCCTACTCTTGAGTCTCTCTGTTGAGTCTTCAGTTCAGTCATTGTGTTCATTTCATTGACATCTTGTTTCTTTCTTCTCTTTTTTTATTGTTCTCTTTTTTTTTTCTTGATTGTTTTAATTTCCCTAAGTATGTTTTGTTACTGTTCCCTTAAATTCATCCTCAGGTGGTTTGCATATGTCTTTTGTATTCAGATTTTCCCAAAGTTTTTGTTAGATCCAGCGTATCTCATATATTCTTGTTTCTTTTTCCATTTGTTATCCTGTTTATATTTCTATAGATTCAGTTTCCCTGCATTGATGGTATTGAGTAGGGTGTTGACTTGCACTAGAGAAACTTGGATATTGGTTTGAACGATGAGAATCTTGAATTGTGTGGTGTCATCTCTGGTTGGATTTGTTTACGTTCTTAGGTGGGGCCTAAGAACCTGGGGTCTGGGGCCACCAATTATCGCCTATTTGGTTGTAGTTTGTGGGATGCAGAGCCTTAGCCCATGAACCCAGCTCTGAACAGTAATGACCAACCTGTTGGCCTGCAATAGGCTGAAGTTCCACCTCCACCCAGAGGGTGGGGCTAGTAAGTAACCTTGAATGTTTTTCTCTTCCATGACACTTTTTTCTCCCTTTAAACCGGTAAGCGGCATTTCCCATGGATGGTTGCTGTGATTTTGGTGAAATATCGTGAAATGGTGTGGAGCTGGGAGCTTCCCCAACCTGCCTTATGGTTATGGTGGCACCCTTTGTAGTTTCTCTGATAGGGCTCTGCTCCTTTCTACCAGGTCGCTGTTTCTCTTCTGCCCTGCACTGAGATGCTCTCCCCAGGCTCCTTGTCTCTCTCCCACTGGGAAGACTCTGCTGCTTTTATAAACCCTGTGAGGCCTTGGGTGTCCCATGATTGTACCCTATCTTCTGCGACCCGAATCTCAATCTGGACTTTTGGTCTGAGTCCTGATGTTTCCATCTACCCTTTGTGATATCAATTGCTGCTGTGTGTCTGTAGCTTCTGGGCCTGTTTTTTTTGTCGTTTGTTTTTTTTTGTGTGTTTTGTTTTTCAAAGGAAAGGTACAGGCAGGAATGAAGGTGAGCAGGCAAACAGGAAGGAAGGAAGGAACAGGAGGAAGAACTTTTTATTTATTTTTATTTAGTTGTTCACATTTGTTGTTCACCCTGCCCCCAAGTCTTGAATCCTAGACCTTGGGATGTATATATGGGACTGCTCCACATGTGCTAGATCACCGGGCCACCAGGGTGAACCCTGGGTCTGTTTTTCCTCCATGTTTGTTTCTTGAGAATAGCTGAATTCTTGGTTGCTCTTTGGGGAGGATGTGAGTGTTGCTCCTACCAGGTTGCCATCTTGACTACTATGTATCTAATAATAAATATTTATGGACTTTTCATGTCTTAAAAGGATTACACTCTGATATATATATATATAAATCTATTGTGTGTGTAAAATATACATATATTGAACCATTTTTAAATGTGTGATATACTTTTATTCTGTAAATAATACCTAATTCCAGATATTTTACAAATGTGGATTTGATGATAAATTTAATTTCCATAAGATTTAAAATGACTCTGAGATCTTAAGTTGCAGTAAAATTATAGCATTTTACCCTTATTTATTTGTAGGATTCTCACAGTGATGATGATACAAAGAATAATAAAGCAACTAGTCCTGGTCCAGCTGACTTGGAAACACGTAGTCCTTCACCCATATCAATCTCCAGTAGTGAAACTAGCAGCATTATGCAGAAACTGAAGAAAATGAGAAGTCGCATGGATGAAAAGTAATTCATTTTTATAAATCTCTTGTTGAGTCACATGTTTTAATGTACTTTATTAGATTGCTAACAGTATATTTAATAGATTTTATAGCACTTTAGCAGTTATTAGGTTATTTTATACAACAGATTTTATTTATACAACAAATACTTTCACTTTGAATATGGATAGGTTTCTTATTTTAAAAACCAAAGTAGTATTTGCAGATTACCCATGTCATTGTCTTCTCCTTCCTTTTATTAAAAGTTGTGAGAAACATGTATCTTCTCTAAAAGCTAAGGACATATCTCCCAACTTGTGGGGGCAATTAATGGTATATCCTAATATCTCACCTATGTCTCTTAAAGCTGTCAGTCTTATTTTTATAGAAGAGTGAAATTTTAAATTCGTGGGTAGGTGTGAATTGCTGAGTTGAAATCAGAGAGATTGAAATTGTTCCGGGATGTTAATGATTTGGCAATCTGCAGTTCTTCTAAAACACTTTTCTTCTAAAGAAATTACTGTTACTTAGATTATAGTTCAGTTGCAAGTCAGCTTTGATCATATGAAATGACACCTAAATGAGAGTTTATTCTTTTGTGCGTACATACAATTAAACACACTTGGTAATTAATTGCTTGTGAACCCTCTCTTTGACTGTTTATAACCTCTGCCTTCTATAAATATGGGACAGTGAAACTTTAAAATTTCTGTTGGCTATTTTAAGTTAGCAATTTGAATTACAGATTGAACTTAAGTTGTTTAATTGATATCCTTTGGTTATTAATGTTCTATATGTGATATCAACCTATGATATTTTTAGTTTCTGAACAATTGTTCTTACAACAGTCAAGCAGTTGTAAGTCAAATCTTATTTACTATAGATACAGTGTTATATGTTGGCATGTCACTCTAATAATGCCACTCTTAAATTTAAAACACCTAAATTGATTATAAAAATAAGTTTTAAAAAGTAAACAAAAAATTTTAATTAAAATCATAAGGGGTGAAATCTTACTTACAAATAAAATTAAATAACTGAATAAAACTTCCAATAGAAATTTATTGACATTTACATTGAAATTCTTACATTGCTGACAAAATTCTCTGATAGCCTTTATTGGCTTACTATATTGCTCTATTAATCTTTAAACTCACAGTAATCTGATTAATTTTCAACAAATTTGTCAAGAGCAAATAGGCCTTAAACTATTCGATATTTGATTTGTTGTTTGAGGCAATGCAGTTGTGTCTGTGATGGGGTAAGGTCAGTAATGGCAAATAATTTAACTTTGTTTGGGTGATGATATTGAAATTTGGGACAAATTGGAGCGTTTTCCAAAATTAGTGATGCATTAAATAATATTATTATTATAGAATTTCTGATCTTCATAACAAAACAGTAAGAAAACTAGTTTTTAAACACCATTCAGATGACCAGATCCTTGGAATTAGATCCCCTCTAGCAACACTGAGATGCCTGCTCAGTAAATAGTGCGGGCGCATACTTGTGACTCAGGCGGCTGGGACAGCTAAGGTGCAGACCAATGTAAAGCCCAAGGACCAGGATTTGCCAGGTCAGTAGGTGGGTAGGTAGGTAGATAATGAGAGATACATAGATGATAGTTAATTTTGTTGTCAGTAGTTAAAATAGAACTCTAACAACAAAATCAGATATTCATGAGAATAACACTGTGCTTTTCCTTCTATTTTGTCCATTCTTTTATAGAAAAATTGTTTCCTTGGCAAATGAGACACTGAAAGAATGGAGTGATCTTCATATTTAAGTGTAAAGATAGAGCACAATGCATTTTTTCTTTAATTCATTAACAGCAACTTTTTCTACCATATTATTATTAATAACATATTTTTCCCTCAGCAGTTTTTCTATTTCGTTTTAAAGAAATGTCCAAGCAGGAATGAGAACAAGTAGACAGGCAGCAAGATAGAGGCAGAAGAAGCACTTTATTTATCCTTTACATAGTATGGTTGTTCCCTCCAGCCTCAAGGGTCTTGAACCCAGGACATTGGGATGTGTGTGGGATTGCTCCCAGGGTGTATTAGACTGCTAGGCCAGCAGGATGTTTTTTTATTGTTTTCAAGGAAAGGTGTAGGAAGGAAGAAGGAAGGTGAGCAGAGGCAGGCAGGAAGAGAGAGAGAGGCAGGCAGGAAGAGGCACTCTGTTTTTTTCTCTTCAGCTGTTCATTTTGTTCTTGGGCTGCAAACCTGAGACCGCGGAATATTTAGGGATTGTTCCTCCACTCAATGGGCGCACCCTCAGCATTTTTTTATTGAAAAATGTGTGAATGTGTTAGGTTCTAAGGGATATGTGGAAGAATCATACATAATTCTGCTCTAAGAATCTTTATGGTCTAGTTGGAGGAAAGAACAAGTGTCAGATTCCTTTAAAGATGTATATATAAATCAGTTGTTAGGAAATTCAGAATAGGAAGGTATTTTTACTGACAGGTGTGCCTCAAGGAAATGCTCATAGATATGTTTTCAAAGTTAAATATATGTTTAGAGTTAAATATACTTTTGAATTAGAAAGTGTTGCATAAGAAATTTTTTAAAATATATAACTATTTTTTGTTGTTGTTTGATCATTGTAGACCAATGTGGCATGGGAAAGTGAAGCCTATAGTCACAAAACTTCTGAAACAAAGATATTCCCAGTTGACTTAAAAACCATTGGAGGGTCAAATTAACTTAATTGTTTTTAAAAATAAAAAGTTAAACCAAGAAATATCGTGTGACGTAGCTCTGTCTAACAGTATTTATGGTCTTGTCTGATCAGTGTTAAAATCTTCACTATTAGTCTGATGAGTTTAAAAAGTTAACGATTGGTTCGCCCTTATGGTTCAGGCAGCTGAAATGGCTGGGGTATGGGCTACATGAAGACCAAGGAAGAGTTCAAAATCTGGGGTTGGGGGATCAAAAAATATATAGATAGATATGTATATGTTTATATATATGTATATATAAAATTGTTGTTCCTTCTTCAGTGGAGAACAAATTATAAAATATTGGAGCTGAAAGATTTCTTAGAGAAGTCATCTAGTATATACCCTTGGTTTTATAGGAACAAATCTAAGTCTATTGAGATTAAATGACTTGCCCCAGGTCACACACATAGCATAATGGCAGAGCTAAGGACCCTGTTCTCCGAACTTGAGGCAGCTAAAGTTAAGTTGAGTTAAGCTAGTATATTTGCCTTCAACCTCAAAAAAATTTTTTTAACTACATTGATGAGTTAAACTTACGTCAGTGGAGTGTAAAAGTGTGCCTTTAAAAGCAAATTAACTGTTCACATATTCCTTAAAATTGAAGTATAGAAACCACAATTATTTCCATGCTAAATTAAATCTATTATAAATCTAATCCTAGCCCGTGTTAGCCAGAATAGGCCTTATTGGGGGATGCCTATCAGTAGCACTTTCTAATACATATTTATGTCTCCGTCATTCACAAATTTTATTTCTCACTTCTGCAGCATTTTGAAGGATTCCTGACTCTTACGTGAAGTACTTCCTCTTTTATCTCAACTTTATTTTACTCAATTCTTAGAGGAAACTTACTTTCTAGAATGTATATATATTAATCAAGGAATATATGTTTCTGGGAAGAAGTTTTCATTTTAAAGTTTTCTTGTACTGTGTTTTTTCATTTTTATTCCCTTTGTTCTTCATTTCTAATCTAGAGCTTTTGAATATACTCAGTCTATAAATGAAGAGTAAATGATCAATTCATGTTCTTTAGAAAAAAAAAAAAAAATATTATCCTCTGTATTGGGCTGGACAAAATTTTTACTTATGTCTGTTTAAGTTTATTTTATATGTTCCAATATTATTTCACTTTTTGTACTAGGTCATGCATGCATTTAGCAGTTGTACACTTAAGAGGGTGGGTCATAACTTGAGTGTAATGAGTAGTTTTTGAAGGTTTTGCCAAGTACATTTGTTTTTCCATAATATTTTGATAATTGGCATCAAAATAAGTTTATTACACACTCATAAAGAATGGCAAGGAAGATTGCAGTCTTACTGAAATTTGGCAAAATTTATTTTCCTTGAACTTCAGTGTAGAAAATCGAGACAATCCAGATACTCTGTGCATGCGATTGTGTGTGTGCGCGTGTGCATGCATGTGTGTGTGTAAAGGGGAAGTAAAATAGTGACTGCTATGTGGCGAGACAGGCATTGAAAAATTCTGTTATCTAATACTGTATGTGTAAGCAAGATTCTGCATTTTTTTTTAAATCTAAGTGATTGGCTGGATTTATACCTAGATTTTCTCACTTCTGTGACATACTGATATTATTCCTTGCCCTTCCAAGGCAATATATTTTGCCTTGATTTATAAGTTGTTGTGTGCATGTAAACAGGAGCATGCTCTGTCAAAGAGAATTAACCTTTCATAGTGGTTATTGACTTATTTATCATTATATATGTGCATTTATATGTATGTATCTATATATACATATACATAATAATAGTCACTGTTTAAAGGGAAACTCACGGGCTTTTTTCCCCTCTACTCCTACAGTTTTAATAATGATAATTTCTTCTTACCTTTAACCTTATGATTCAGCTGTCTATGGCATGATCTTTTTTTAAACTAATAGTTTTTATTGGAGTTAAAGTAGCTTATTCTTAAATATATATCCCAGTTTCTTACTAAGTAAGTATTATATTTCAATATTATTAAATTGGGTCTTTATTACGTAAGACCCTTCAGTGGATCTTGTTAGCAGTGAGATTTATATTGTTAGAGGTTAACAGGATATTTTACTATAAATGGATTTTCTAAATTATTTTCAAGCTAGAACATGAGGTTAAGAAAGGCATATGTAGTGCTTTTTTATTTAATTTCAAGAAATAGATACGAATGACAAGATACAGATACAAAATTCACTTGCTCAGAATTACATATGTGCGTATAGAGTTGTTGATCTCTTAGGTTCATGACCATGATTGTTTTATTTTACGTTAAAGTTTATGCGGAAATTTATTTAGTGCCGTAGTACTTCTCATGATTTTATTCACAAACAAGTAACCTTACCTGAAAGTATAGATGATGGTTAAACAACATCTGAGAAGGCATGTTTATTCAGAAGTCATTGGTAAGCTCTATAAAAGTACCTGTTTTTAATGTCACACAGAGTATAACACTTGCTTTAACTGAGTAGTTTATAATGTCATTCAGGAAACATGTTGAAAAATTTTCACTCGGCTCTTTTTGCTTTCCCTTTCTCATTCTTTCTGCCTCTTGATCTCTTGGTTTTAAAATCTTCCTCCTTATTTTGTAGACACTGCTCTCCTGTTCACTACTTCTTCTCTGTCTTTACGTCTCATCACTGGGCCTCTCTCAGTGTCTGTTTTCCCAACCTTCATCCCAAATTCCAGCTGTATATCTACAACCAGTTGGTCAGGTAACTGCACCTTTTTCAGTGCACTCTTTGATAGAGCATGCTCTGTTCTTTTTGTTCGTTTGCTAATTTTCTTTTATTTATTTTTCTAACAGCCTAGAGGCCTCTTGTCAAATGTCCTCTAGATTTTACCTTTTTGTGTCCATGTTAATTTGACATGCTGATTGTTCAAGAAGCAAGTGACATTTCTTGTGCTTTTTATTAAGTGTTGGATACATGAATGCATTTTTGTTGACTAGCCACCACTGCAGAGCTAACACCAGTAATACCAGCAGTCCACCTTTTATTTAACTGTGGCGTCTACCTTTGAGGAGAGTTTAATAGTAGCTTTGTAACTACTCAAATAACTCTTTCAAAACCAGTAATTTTTCCTAACCCTTCTGGGCTAAAATAGATTGGGCTAATTAATTTGAATGATTGGATGAAAATTAGAAATAGTCATTTGGTTCATCCTTTCGCTCATAAATAAGCTTTATGTTTATATACAAAGGGCATCTGAATATGGTGCTCAGTGTTCTCTCCAGGAGAAACAATTATTACTTGGCATTTCATTCCTTAGGTGTGGGAACCAAAATCACCTGAAGCAAAATCAGACTGAATTTGAAACTAAAATTTAAAAGTGGACTTGAACATGTTTTTTGCTTGCTTGCTTGTTTGTAATCTTTGGGGTTGTTTTTTGTTGTTGTTTTGGATTTGTGTGTTTTCTGGTCTGAGCCTTGTGTCTTCTGCTATGAAAAAGAATCGCCTAAGAAAGGTGCTTATGTAATTTAAGTATTATTGATCATGGTTGTTCAGATATTCTGAAAAAGAAAATTGGAATTATGATTATTTTTTCCTTTGCTGATCTTACAATTAAAAGATAAATTCTCTCATTTTCTGAATAAGTTGACTCATCGAAGCTTCTCAAACTTCAGGGACAACTAGCATGAATGTTCTTTTCTTACACAGCTTGATAATGAGTTAACAGGTAATGAGTAATAGAGCTCTCAAAGTGATGTCTGCCATCGATCTGTTCTCTCACTTCTCTTCATGGTGTGACCATAGGTTTCTGACAAAGCGAGAGCAAAAACTAATGCAACGGCGACAGCATGCAGAGGAGTTACTAGAATGGAAGCGACGTTTAGATGCAGAGGAAGCAGAAATTTGTCAAATGGAAAAACAAGCTTTGGCAGCTTGGGACAAAGAATTAATAAAACCTAAAACTCCTAAGAAAGAATTAGAGGACCAGAGAACAGAACAGAAAGGTAATAAATTTTTAACTCTGTTCAGACTACAAGCTAAAACATAGGATAACTGGAAGGTTTACTTCATTTTTTTTAAAGGAAACATGCAGACAGGAATGAAAGTGAGAAAGCAAGAAAAGAGAGGAGGAAGAAGCATTTTATTCATTTTTCTATATATCATCTTGGTTGTTGGTCCCACAACCCCAGAAAATGAACCCAGGTCCTTGGGGTATATGTGAAGTACTCCCAGTGGACTTAACTACTAGGTGACCAGGGAGCCCCTATTTTATTGTTTTTAATGTGAAGGCGATATAACTGCAGACACTACAGAAATTGGAAAGTGAAGAGAATATTGTGAATAACTTTTGTTATTATAGTTGAACATTTAAAGGAAATGAGTAACTTCCAGTTATTCCATGACCCAGTGGGGTTTAACACATAGTGAAAATTGAAGTGAAATACTAAATACGTTAAAATTGAAAAATTACTGACAATATAAAAAAAAGCCATCTTAAGGGGAAAGAAAGGCTTAAATATGAAAATTAAAACTGTAAAACTTTTAGAAGACAATATAAGAGAATATGTTAATAAAATCAGAAGGGTAAGATTTACTTGCTATATAAAGCAAAAGGGAATGATAGATAAATTTGACTTCAATAAATTAAGAATTTCTGTTGATTAATACAGCATAAAGAAAGTAAAACAGCAAAGTATGAGAAGATATTTGTAACACTATGACTAACAAAGGAATAGTATCAAGAATGTGTAATAATTCCTATGAATCAATAATAAAATAACACCTATAATATATGTAAAAGAGTAGACACTTCACAAATGATGAATCCCAAGTGGTCAAAAAGCATAATAAAAAGTGATCAACTTCATTATTAACTGGGACAACAACCATTAATAAAAATACCATTACATACCTGTACTTATTTCATAAGGCTGTCATAGTAAATTACCACAAAAATCAAGGTGTTGACTGGACTGTGCTCTAGCTGCAGATTCTAATTTAGTCATTCTTTTCAGCTTCTGGTAGCTGAGCTTGAGACATGCTTTATGTCTGCATAACTCCCAACATCACTGTCTCCTCCATGTCGGTCTTCTGTCTCATAAGATTTGTCATTGAATTTAAGGCTTACTCAGATAATCCAGGATGACCTTATCATGAGATCCTTAAGCTAATTACATCAGCAGTGATTTATCAAATAAGGTTATATTCGGAGGTTCGGGGGATTAAGACATGGACTTACCTTTTTTGGGGAGGCCATTATTCGACTCACTTATAATACCTATCACATCTTTGGTATGTAGGTAGAACAAGGAACTGCCGTATTATTGAGTGTAGTTTGAAAAATAGGTTAAAAGGCATTAAAAATAGTAAGATGTACCCTGGTGGAGTAGCACTTGGGCTGACCACCTCCAGCCAAACTCAATTGTATATCCCAAGTACCTGGGTTCATGTCTTAGGGGCAGAAGAAACAACCAATGTGAACAAGTTAGAGCAAAATAAAGCAAACTTCCTCTTTTCTCTTCCTGCTTTTGTCTGCCTGCTTTAATTTCTCCCTGCACCTTTCATTAAAAAAAAAAGTCAATAAAATAATAAAAGAGAGGTACACCTATCTTACAGTTCAGCAGTTCCATTCCTAGGTATAAATCCTAGAGCAGCAGTTCTTAGTTATAGTCCGTGAAACTTTGGGGGACTCCCTGAATTGTATCAGGAATCTGGGAGGGCACAATTAAATTCCTAATGGTAATAGCCTATTATTGGCCTTTTTGGCTATATTTTACTATGTTGACATTATACTGATGATTCAAAAATAATGGTGTGTAAAATTGTTGCCTTAGTGTAAATCAGGGTGGTGGCACCAAACTATATTGGTAGTCATTGTATTCTTCACCACCCCGAACTTGAAATAAAAAAAATAATGCCAGTTTTATGTAAGAATGTCCCTGAATAAGTACTAATGAAAATCAGTTTTATTGACTCAACCTTTGAGTACTTACCTTTTTATTATCTTATGTAACAGAATAGGAAGTATACATGAAGCATTTACAAGTGCCAAAGCTTGATGTGTCAACATTTAGAACATCTTAACTCAGCAAACTAATATTTTCCAAATGATCAGTGATGATTGAGAAAATTATGCATGACTCAGAGTTCTGTTCAAAGTGTGTAAGGTAGCTAGGTGGATTTTAATATAACAGATTATGAAAAGTTGATAGGATTTCATATTCTACATCATTATTAACATTTAAGAAACTGCCAATTGTTAAATTTTGGTGTAGCATCAAAAAAGAATATCAATAACTGTCTATAAATATAGAATGCCTCTTCCCTTTTCTAATTACACATCATCTGTGTGAGGTCAGATTTTCTGCATATGCTTCAGTTAAAACATAGAACCATAGATTCATACAGAAGCAGATTTGAGAATCCAACTATCTTCTATTATAGATATTAAAGATATTTTAATATAACAATTTCACTCCTTTCAACTAAATCTTTTTTTAAAAACAAAACAGTGATTTAAATCTTTTTAAATGTTATTTATGTTAACAGTAGTTAACTCTAACAGTAGTTAGAGTTGACTGATAAAAAAATCTCATATTTATCTTATGAGTAGTTTACTGAATAAGGTAAAATAACATACAAAAAGAAAAATATCAAAATATGTCAGGTTTACCTATTTGTCTTTGGCTCAGACAGCTTAGGTGACTAAGATGCACATTTGTATATGTGTGTGTGTTTGAGAGAGAGAGAAGGTAGTATGTATACAAAAAAAAAGATACACCATAATGAAATAAATTACAGTGTACCCATTAAGGCACATTGTATTTACACCTGAAGATGATTCTACCAGAAAAGTAACTCTTCTGTGGTTCACAGCATTTTGAGATAGCTAGACAGTAAACTGCAGGAACGTTTAAAATCCCACCACAGACCTGAGGAGAAATGCTCCAGCCGGTACTCAGTAGAACCCTAAAGAAAACTATTGGTTAGCATTTCCCCACTAATGCCACTTCTGTACCAGGAACTCTACTTTGCAACCACTGAAAAAGTCATTGTCATGACTGGAAGTCACCTAAAATAGACTCCATCTGGAATCTTCTTCCCTTGGTTACTCCCTGCCAGAATCAAGTCTGCTATGGGGACACCAGACTGGAGACACTTATGTCCAGTGTATCATTGCTAGTAGCATGGGAAGCTGGGAGTGTCATTTTCTGGGTTAGCAATTGGGTGACAAGAAACTCTTGTGGCAGGAAATTTATTAAATAGTACAAGATTAAAAACTGCTGGTACTCTAGGAAACATGACCATTGTATTCTGTAAGCAGGAGTTTAAGACACATACCTTCCATTCATAAAACGTTATAATTATTCAGGAAAACGCTGTTAGACTTTCCTCAAAGTCTGATTTTTTTAATGCGGTAACTTCCATGTTTTCTCATCAAAACAAAAAAATCTGTTTTTTTCTGGAATGGAATGTAACATATAGCTATTAGAACTTTTAAGTTCTATTTTAGTAAATATTATTGGGTTATGGATTAAGAAACAATTCAATATTTGCTGTATGTTTGTAGTTGTTCAGTGATATACTGTAGTAAAACAGGTCAGAAACACGTTGAAAAAAATCTTTCAGTTGGAAGAGAATACTTTATAACTACTGCTGTTCCATTTTAAATTCCCCTCATGTTATATCAAACCAATCTGAATTTCTTAAGTTTTAATTTTTCACATTTGT
This sequence comes from Solenodon paradoxus, assembly GCA_004363575.1. NCBI lineage: Eukaryota > Metazoa > Chordata > Mammalia > Eulipotyphla > Solenodontidae > Solenodon > Solenodon paradoxus. The sequence goes on from RJWH01010077.1 coordinate 14,689, forward strand.
TACCATCTATCTCTATTACTCAATAGAACTTTGTCTTGTTGAAAATGTCTTGTATTTGTGGTATCTAGTGTGGTAACCACTAACCAAATTTTAACTGATATTTAAATAGCCACTTGTAGCTAATGGAGACCATATTGGACAGTGTATACAGATTATATATTCTACAAAGTTTTGGTGTTCTTTCTTTAATTTTTTTGTCACACTGTCAAAAATATTTTCAAACAAAATGCTGAATATCAGCCAATAGTGTCTGTATTTAAAAGTATCCAGATGTTATTTAAAAGTGCCCAAGACTCCTACCGACATAGAACTCTTGTCTTCAAAAGTCAGGGACAAATGATGCACTACTTCATATCATCAAGTTGGCTATAATAAACTAAAAGTGTTGGTGAGGATTTGGAAAAATTGGAACCCTTGAATACTGCTTTTGGGAATGTAAAGTAGTTGGAGCTACAATGGAAATAGTATGGGGGATTCTCAAAAACTTAAAAATGGAGGAACAGGCAAGCTGGAGAACTAATAGCAGCTGAGTCTCACCACTTCCCTACAGAGAAGCTAGGGATCACCTATATTGCAGGCACAAATGCTTAGGAGAAGCAGATCCAGAAGCTACAGAGACAGCAGCAGAATTCACTGCCATAAAAGCTAGACAAAAATGTCAGCTATGTCACAGATTTGGGATTACCATCCTCAGGGTAAAAAGGGCTATAGCAGAGGGCGTGGAGCCTTGGGAAGAAACAGTTCTCACAGAGAGTGGCTCCAATAGTATAGAGCCCACCAGCAGGACTGAGGAACAGGGCTGAGGAGTTCTTTGTGAAGAACAAATGAAAACAGCACCATGGTAAACTGAGTAGGAAGCACTGAGGGGACATTACACAGGCTACCACCATAATTGGAAGGCAGCTAGGGGAATCCCAGATAGCTCCCCGCTTCCCACACACACACACAACACAGTACCCACACACCAGAAATCCCAGATCCAGGCTTAAAGAAAGAAAAGTCTTCCAGAAGAAAGGAACCTGCATCAACTACCCACTAGAACCACCCTAGGGTGGAAGAAGAGCTGAACAATTATTGCTAATTGTGGGCCAACAAGGTAGTTTACATTCAGACCTGTGACACTGGGGGAAGCCTATGCATCCCCACACAAACTCCAACCACATAGACTGAACTCTCGGACCCCAACACAAGGTTCACCTAGGAACTTCAAGAAATCTGACAAGTGGTAATGTCACAAAACTCAAGAATTCTCCGTGTTCAAACAAACTCCAGTTTTATTTGGTGCAAGTCGATACCTTAAACAAGGCCATTACTGTAGGGAAACCTATCCTACAAGAATGCCAGAGTGAGGCAAAGAGATATAAACACAACATGATGAATCCAGATTAAACTCGGGAAAATCTGAATACAAAAGACACATGCAAACCACCTGAGGATGAATTTAAGGGAACAGTAACAAAACATACTTAGGGAAATTAAAACAATCAAGAAAAAAAAAAGAGAACAATAAAAAAAGAGAAGAAAGAAACAAGATGTCAATGAAATGAACACAATGACTGAACTGAAGACTCAACAGAGAGACTCAAGAGTAGGATGGGTGTACCTTCAGTAGAATCAGTGAACTAGAAGATAGGGCAGAGGAATACACTCAGGCAAACCTCCAAAAATATAAAGGAACGAAGAAATGAAGACAGCAGGCGAGAACTACGGGAAACCAACAAAAGGAACAACACATGCATCATAGGGGTCCCGAAGACAGAAAAAAGGGGGCAGCAATGGTATTTGAAGAAATAATAGCTGAGAATTTTCCTAACCTGAGGAAGCTCAAAGACTTCCAAATAAAAGAAACCCAAACAGACCTACATCTAGAAACTTTATCATCAAAATGTCAAAAACACAAGATAAAGAATCTTACAAGCATTCAGAGAGAAATGAACCACATACAAGGAAGTCCCCAGAAGTCTGTCAGTGGATTATGCAACAAAAACACTACAGTCCAGAAGGGAATGACATGATATATTCAAAGTGCTGAAAGAAAATATTTTGCAACCTAGGATGCTATACCTTGCGAGATTATCACTCAGAACTGAAGAAATGATAAAAAGCTTTTGAGAAGAGCAAAAGTTAAAGGAACCCCACTTAAAGACGCTTAGCAAATATGAAGGATGTGGAGAAGAGAATAAAAATGTGGATGGTTAGAGTGAGTGCAAGGCTAATGTGCTTTCGAATAAAAATAGGAAATACAGAATTCCTAATGCTGACCTCAGGGTAACCTCAAAACATCTCCGGGGGATAAAACAAAAAGGGAAATCAATCAAAATATAACTACACCCAACCCACCTAAGAAGAGAAAGACAAGAACAAAGGCACAGTCTGGAACAGCTCCCGGAGACATTATACAGGATGGCAGTAAACTACCTGTCGGTAGTCACCCTAAATGTTAATAGACTGAACTCACCAATCCAAAGACACATAGGGGCCGAATGGATTTAAAAGCAAAACCCAACTTGTGCTGCATTCAAGAAACTCACGTTCTTTCAAGATAAAGACTCAAAGTCAATGGTTGGAAGGCAATCCTACAATCAAATAGCAACCACAAAAACACACACACACACACACACACACACACACACACAAAACAGGAACAACCATACTTAGATCAGATCAAACAGACTTCCAGCTAAAAAGTAAAAAGCATAACAAAACACAGAGAAGAACATTATATAACGACTAAGGAGTCATCCAGCAAAGAGACATTATGCTTATAACACATAAACACCAAACGAAGGCGCATCAAATTACATTAAGTGCGTATTATTAGAACTGACGAGAGACATCAACAGCAACATGTAATAACAGTAGGAGACTTCAACACCCCACTTAACAACAATGTACAGACCAGGCAGAAATCTAACAGGGAAAGAGCAGCTTTAAATGACCATCTGAAACATTTATCTCATAAACATACACCAAACATTTCATCCAACGACTACAGATTTCACTTGCTTCTCAGGTGTGTGTGGAACATTCTCAAGGATAGCTCATAGGCTGGACACAAAACATGTCTCAACAAGTTTACAAAGACTGAAATCATACCAAGCATCTGCTCTGACTACAGTGGCTTAAAACTAGAAATTAGGCACAAAGAAAGCTGGAAGACCCCACAATAATTGGAGACTAAACAATGCTTCTGAATGACTCTTGGGTAGAAGAAGAAATCAAAGAGGAACTTTAAAAGTAGAGACAAATGAGAATGAAGATTCAGACTACCAGAATCTATGGGATGTAGCCAAACAGTACTGAGAGGGAGGTTCATTGCATTCAAGACCCACCTCAAAAAACAAGAAGTCACAAATAAACAATCTAACCCTACACTTAAAACAGAGAAAGAACAATTAAAGCGAAAAATCTGTAAAAGAAAATCATCAAAACTTCGAGCAGAAAATAAATGAAAAAGAAAACAGAAAGACAGTCCGGAAGTTCAATGAAACCAAATGTTGGTTCTCTGAAAAAAAAAAAAATTGACAAACCATTGGCCAAACTCACAGAGAAAACTCTCAGTCAGAAATGAAAGGGGAGAAGTTATAACAGATACCACGAAAAATACAAAACATCCTAAGAGACTAAAACGAACAGCTTTATGCCAACAAAGTGGACAGCCCTAAGGACATGGACAGATTTTTTAGAAGAATACAGTCTACTAAGACTGAACCTGGAAGAATTGGAAAACCTGAACAGAACAATCACAAGCAAAGAAACTGAAGGGGATGTAATCAAAAGTCTCCCGAAAAATAAAAGCCCAGGACCAGATGGATTTTCTAAGGAGTTTTACCAAACCTTCAGAGAAGAATGAATACCGATTCTTCTCAAACTCTTCCAAAATGTTGAAGAACAAGGAACACGTCTCAACACTTTCTGTGAGGCTGACATCACACTGATACCAAAAGCTGATAGAGATGTCACCAAGAAAGAAAATTACAGATCAGTTTGTCAAATGAACAGAGATGCAGAAATTCTCAACAAAGTATTGGTAAACTGATCCAATGATGCATCAAAAGGATCATCCATCACGACCAAGTGGGGTGTATCCCAGGGATGCAAGGCTGGTTCA
>RJWH01010078.1:0-18776 GCA_004363575.1 Solenodon paradoxus
ATACTATTTCTGTGAGGTTTTCTATCATGTTTCCTTTTGTTTCAATGACTGCATTCCAAGAGAATTACTTGCTTCAAACTTCTGGTTTAGTGATGCATTAATTTCCTCTTGCTCTAGTATTTAGCAACTTATTTAATTAAACAAAATCAGAAATGATATGATTTAAATGCAAATGCTGTATTTGTAATACGATATGCTTTGATCCCATTATAGAAATCAGAAAACATCACAGATACTTTGATTTTAAAGATCCTGATTATAGAATTTTTATATACAAAGTATTATAAACACCCACATTTATTAAAATTTTTAAATGAGTCATCTTTTGACAATAATGAATATACTCTAGGCGAAACTGAAGACTTGGAGATAAATACATTGCTATATCACCTTTGCATAAAGAGATACAAAAGCCATTTTAAATTTGCTTGAACAGAAAGAGGAACATTTCAGACAGAAGATTTTAGTTGATGTTATTTTCTCTAAAAAAGAACAAGAAATAAAAAAATGTATTTTAAAAGCTTTGGATCTTGGTGCTATCATGGGGTTTAAAGAAATCTATGACTGAAAATGAAAAGGGTGAGGTCAATGGTTTTCTCCTTTCAAACAAAGAATTCTAATCTTAATATTACCAGGTTTCATAAAGAAAAATTCCATTATATAAGCTGGGAGGGAAATCAAAAGCATCACATCCATGACAGCATAGGTCAAGAAAAGATAAAGACTCACAACTTTAAACAAAATTTTAAAACCAGCAAGAACAAATATGGTTTAAAATCTAGAACTAATCTGGCAATTGACATCAATGAAGAGGCAAAAGCATTTATTGACACTAGGATAGTTTATTAGATTCTTATAAAAGGAGTTCACTTATCCTTAAATATACTCTAACATATATAGTTCACAAAACTTTTACTGCAGATTTTTATCTCTCTTATGTAGCCTCAATTGATAAGATGGAATTAATATAAACTTTTTAATATTAAATATGCATATTTAAATTTCTTTAAATTTTCTGTTTTCCTTTCTGGGATAAAAATCACTCATTTTGGCATTATATGTCATAAGAAATAATAATAAACACATGTAAATGTCCATTTGCATTTATGATTAACATATGAAAAGTTGAAATTGACCACAATAATTTGCATAATTAGTTCAACCTACCTTGGTCTAAATTGCCCACAACTGATATTCTCTATAATTGTATTCAGGAAACAAATATAACTCACTAATTTTAGTACATCGTCTGTACTAAATGATGATTTTCTCCTACTTTTATTTGTTTCTCTTTTTTCTTTACATAACATGGACACAAACTATGATTTTCTATAAGTAATGATCACTGTAGTATGTAGACAACATTACAAATTTAGATTGGAAAATATATGAAATAACTCATTCATTAAAAAGTATTTTTATAAATGGAAGGAATTCCAGCTGACCCACACATTGTGAATATAATTTAGCTAACCCATCAGCACTTTGGTAATGAAAAATCAGTGATGACACTAAAAGGTTGACTTTTAACCCTGACACTAGCCTGTTTGTTACAAAAGAACAGAGTGAGAAAATGACAGAAAACTAGTAGCATAGAGAGCGTATTCACATTTACCTCTCACCAATTTGTAAATAATTTTGGTTTTCTTAAAAATAACAAAGACTGGTGTTCCCAATATACTTCCTCTGAAAGAAAGAGAATAGTCATGAGACATATTGTAGCTCTGTATATGGTGAGAATTTTTATTCTGAGACCAAAGATACTGGATTACCAGTGTCAAATTCTTTACTTTCAGTGCTCATGCTAATAGGAGTTATGTGAATTGTTTTTCTACAGAAATAGAAGTGATAAAATCTATAACAATATTTATACTTAACATTTACTGAGCTTCTCTCATGTGCTAAAGATATAACAATAATTGTAATTTAGTACTTTAGAAAATTTATTTTACTTAATCTGTATCGTAACTCTATAAGATAGAAAATATTATCTGTATTTTGCAAATGAAAAAAAGACCTGATGGTCATTTAGGCTAAGTAACACCCAAATTTTATAATATTGGGGGAAAAAGAGGTTGTAAAAGGCGAAGAGGGAGACAAATTTCTGAAATAATGTTCCTCAAAATTCTTGCTAAATCATGAATAATTTTCAGAATTTGTTATGATGTTCTAGGAAAAATTTGTGGGGATTTAGCAAAGTTATAATGATTTACTTCTGTGGCATAAATTGCTAGGATAGAAGATGATGTCAGTACTTCAGTTGAGGAATTAGATGTGCACTATAGCTGAAAAACTATTCAATCAAAATCAGTAAAATGCAATAGCTTATCCAATATTCTTCTAGTTAGAGGAGAAATAGCTACTCAATGGAGAAGACTCAAGTATGGTAGGAACAATAGTTTATAGTGTGCTTTCACTAAGTCCTGTCCTACGACAACCATCTGATTCAATCCCTCAGTACTTATGTCTGAACCACTGTAGTTATAGCCTTTCTTGTCTTTGCAACTGTCTCATGATTTCTGATATATACTGTCACTAGATTCATCTAACTAAAGTACAATTGCAATTACATCATTCCCCTGTTCAAAACTTTTCAATGATGCCCTAATACCCAGAAATAAATGAAAATAGCATGATATTCAAATGTCTTTATAATACAAATTTCACTCTATTTTCCCATTTTTATCTCAAACTTCTCCTATATTTTATATGGTAAACAACTTACCATTTCTTTGTATCTTTCTTATAGTATTTATAATATTTCATTTTGTACTTAATTTGCATAATCTTTTAACTTTAATTTCATAGATATTTATTGAGTTCTTGCTATCACTATACACTATATGTTGTACTGAGTGATACATTGGTAAGCAAAAGATAAATATTAACTGTCTCATAAATGTCTTGATGAAAATGCCTGGATATATTTATTATTTCACTCATTGAAACATAGTGATTTCTACATAATATGTACTCCAAAAGAGCATTGGCGGTCTGCGGTTGAAAATGGAGAAGTGAAGCAAATTGACTGCAAAGGACACAGGGAAATATTTGAAGTTAATTGAAATATTGTATGTCATGATTTGGCAGCTAGCTAAGTAGATGAATGTGTGCATTTGTTAAAAATCACTAAACAGTATACTTATTACTTTAGTGTATTAAAATAAATGCATTTTATTATATGTAAGTTATACCTCAATAAAGTTGATTTATAAAGTAAAAATAATTGAATAAAAGCAAGGAAATTATTGATTATTTGAAAAGAGAATAATAGTTACTTTGAAGAGGAAAGAAGAAGAAGTTAGTATTGGGATGTAGCATATGATGGAATTCAAGGAGTAGTTGGCAAACTTTGTTTCTTGTCCCCTCATTATTCCTTGAAGGTCACTAAGGAAGAGTTTTGAAACATATCATCATAGAATATTAGAACTATAATAAAAGTTTGATTATTAACTTGTCCAACCTATCATTTTACAAATGAGTAACCTAAGATCTGAGAAAGTAGCTTTCTTAAAGTTATGCTGGTAAGTTTGTCACAATTCTATGTTTACTGACTTTATTGTGCCCTTAAGTCAGTACAGGAAACAGAACTATATTTGCTTTCCACCGAAGATTCTTCCACTGCTTAACAATTCATGACAGCATACTCAATTGTTTAGCTAACTTGTTAGCACGTTGCTTATTTAGACACTTGTGTAAAAGAAGATGTTGAAAGATCTCCATAAATCTTCCTAAGATAATGTCCTTGGTAATGTCTGTTTTGTTAAATATAAATGAATACATTTTAATCATCATTCCTACAGAGTTCCTGTGACTTCAAAGACTATCTTCTTCCACTGGGAAACTCCAGAAGGAGTTGAAGACAGACAATAATTTAGAGGAATACTGCTTTGAACTTGAGCTAATTACTAAAGTTGCAAAATGTCATGCTGATTAAAAATAGTTGAAAACTTTAATTTTGATTAAATAAAGAGACTGAAATATTTGTTGATTGCTAATGCTTAATACTACCTTCAAAATCCATCAATATATTTCAGAAATGTATGTTACATGGTTATGTTTGCTTCCACTAAGCTTTCACCACCACTTGATAGTTTTAAAGTCTACTTTGAATTCTTATGAAATCTTTCTTTTCCATTTATATTTCCATAAGCTTTAGAATATATTGCCACCAAATCATGATATATTGTGTCTGAAATAAAAAGCATGAAATTTAACACAAATTAAAATGGTCTATGTATCACTTTTGAAAACTAATAAATGCTATTCTAAAAACTGAACTTATACAATATTACTTAGCAAAATAATAAATATAATAAAGTACTAAGTTAAATAAGTATAACTATTGATTATTTTTTTAAGTAATTAGCTTAACATATAGTTAGATAATGTCTTTCCAGTCATTGGTAAATCTTGCTCATAATAAATGCCCAAACTTTAATGAGAATACTTTTTTTTAATGTACTCTGAAACCTGTTACTAGCACATTACTCCACGGTATCAGACTACTTGAAGGTGAGGAGAGGGTATTAACTGATTCTTTTATCTGGATAATATATTCCAGTAGATTATTTCTTATCTGCATGGAGTAATCTGTCATCAACGCTATTATTTATATTCTAACCTTAATAAATAGCAGTATCCACTAGAAGAATCTGAGATCCTTTTTGACACCATGAACAAATATGCTTAAAACAATGTAAAATAATGTAGAGAACCATTTCTGCTCTATGATCACAACATCCATGAATGTTGTATTTACTCTTTATTTAACATTTTGGAAGGTTAGTTAGAATGGTCTTTCATTAGCTAGACCTTCAGCAGATACCTTATCTAAATATTCTAACTTAAGAAATTAAGACACAAAACAAACAAAAACCCCTCAAAATTCAATCAATTAAGGAGAAATGAATATTCAACTAATTCATAAAAAAGAGCACAATTCTTTATCTATGAGCCATCTGGTTAGTACTGTAGGGACAACATTATATAGGAAAGCAATTAATGCAATCATGCCTTATAAAGGCTTTGTAAATGGCTACTTTCAAAATGATTCTATAAGAAAATTCATCACATTTTTTGAGAAACCTTGTCTTCCTTAAAGCACAATTGGAATTTGAACTTAAAGAGTGTATATGCATGTGAATATGCAAATAAATATTCATAGCGATTCAGCACAACCCTGCTCAATTTTGTTATTTTCATGTTCCAATTCATGAGGACAGCATTGCTAGTAGCACCAAAATATTATTTTCATTCTAAGTTATCTAATAATTATTTAAGTAATAGACTATTTTTACTTTTATTTCATATAAAAAGGTTCTATGAAAAGGTCTTATCCTCAACTTTGTCCATAAAGACCTGGTTGAAGGCCAAGGAAGAAATCAGGCAATTTCTTTCAGCTTAGGTTGTAGTCTTCAATCTTGCTAAATCACATATGCAAAAATCTATATAGCATTATTTTGAAATGCAAACATTTTTCTTCCTTCTATGAAAAAAACAGCATCTGCATACTAAGTTCTTGAATATTTTTTAAGATACAAGGACTTTGTGAGAAAAGTGAGTTTCAATCATTTTCTTGTTGATTTCAGTGGAAATTGACCAAGCAGAAGAATCATCAGTAATCTATCGTAATTAGTAAATAATCTGGTCTGGCCTTACCTTAGTTACACCTCAGTTAAATTTTACCAAGCAAATTGATCTACCATCTACTCTCTGAAGAAATTGTTGTTTCTTCTTTGGTTGTGCTTAAAGTCAATTGATAATATTTAATAGTAGATACTTTAAAATATCTTTCAATGGTTAACAATTTTTTTTATTTTAGAGTTAATTTTTTCCTTACACAAAAAAAAGCAAAACAAGAGAAATTGGAAATGTGCATTTTTAAATCATCACTGATGAGCCCTTAGAGACTTTAATAAAATATACCTTAGATCGTTCATAAATTATAAAAAATATCAAATATTTGGAGGATGATAAAGTATCAGAATGGCACCTTTATACAGAAAAATAGTAGTTTTTAAAATGATTATATAACTTCCTTCTGCCTCAAAATTCTTCCAATTGTACTATTTATCCTTGTAACATCTCTATGATGATACTCAGTGACTTGCAGATAGAAGAAATGCTAGAGAATATACTTCTTTATTTTGGATGATTCTTCCAAAAGTACTCTTTAAAATAATCTTTTGTTCCTACATTTACTGTTAGATTGAAATACATTATCTTAAATTAATAAATGTAATAATTAAATTAAAAGTTCATGAATATATCAAGTAATCATATTTAATTTAATGAATATGTATCTGACCTCAGAAGACCTAACTATAATTTTCATACTTTTATCTTAAAACATGCGATACCAAGAATTGTTAAACTGATTTTGTCTTTCTGTTTAGTATATACTCCTTGTTTTCCTTCTACCAAATATAGTGTCTTAAGATGCTTTGAGAGGTTGGTTCCAAGATGACAGCCTGGTGAATTCTCAAACTCACCTCTTCTACACAGACGCAAAAAACTAAATACATTTAAGAACTACAACCTTTGAAAAACAATGGGGGATTGGAAGACCATCATCTCCATGAGGAAAATAGTAGAAAACACAGGAAAACGTTGAGAAAGCTGAGACAAACTTGTTAGCAAACAATCCCCAGTACCATGATGTTTGGGTTATGAAGACCAGTGATACAGAGTCTTTTCCCAGCCAGAAGTACTTATTCTCACACTGGGTTCTATTGAATCAAGGAATTGCACCTAAGACGGAGCATGTACATTCTTGTCTATAAAAACATTCTTCCTTTAGAGGCGAACAATAGGATACTGTGGAGAAGGTGCGGAAGACAGAGAGCATGGGGAACAAATAAAGCATGCAAAAACCTGCTTGATTTGTTGAACCAAAAACTTCAGTGTGTGGAATAATAAAGAGGAATAAACTTTTCATTAAAAGAGACACTTCTGGACATCCTCTCCAGACTATCTTTTGCCTGTGTGGTGCCAGACTGGCAGCCTCTATACTGAAATCAGGCCCAGAGGGTGAAAACACCTCCCCCCGCCAACATCAGTGTGCTACTGTTATCCAATAGTTCATTCTTGAGATTATGTTTCTGAGCTTTTCTGACTACCAGGCAGCGCTAAACCAGGGTAGACACAGACAGCCAGGAATGCAACTCCCAAAAGAGGTAGCTGATGCATTTATTGAAACCTCAAAGTTGTAGGCTTCAACAGCACGGTCAGTGAAGATCACTGAAGAGGTTCTAGCAATTCTGTGAAATAGCTGCCCCTTCCCAGTCTGGAACAGTGGCTAACAGCTTTGTCCATCTGCATGCCTATTGCACCCTAAAGCAACTAGAATTCCAACACTATGGCTGTGTGCTATGTTCAGTATGATTTCACATTGAGGCTACATTTCAACTAGAAGCCAGAATCCACAAGACAACTAGAAACATCAGAGTAACCTCTATACATCCCCTGCCCTGATCCTAACCCTGAAGCTGGGATCTTGGGCATCTACCCAGTGCTGGCTCTAGAGCTCCAATCATTTTGTCTGGTGCAGCGATTTCAACCTACAAAATAATCGAAAACCTAGTGACTCAAGTCAACATGTAGGCTTATATGCTGCAACCTAATATCCGAACATGTGACGATTATATTAATGCAAGTAAAGGAAGCTTTTCAGCTTAACACATAGAAATAGAGAGTACCAAACAAAATTAAGAGATAAAATATACCCAAAATGATGAACCAACATAAAAACCCATATAAAAAATTTAATGCAACAGAATTAATTAAACTACTTGAAGAATATTTTAAAGCAACAGTATTATGATGTTCACTGAAATTAGAAGAACAATAGGAGAACAAAATGAGAACTGCAATTAACAGAGAAAATAAGAGAATTTTGCAAAAGGAATTCATAGAGCTCAAGAATATAATAGTAGTGGAATTAAAGCTTACAAAAGAGGGGCTCATCTGTAGACCAGAAGAAACATCTGATTAAATCAACCAACTAACAGAGCAGTGGAAAGCACTCAAGCAGACCAAATAAGACAAAATAATTTAAAGAAAGCATGCAAGACTTAGGGCAACATCAAGAGAAAACAATGTTCATGTTATAGAGGTTCCAGAAAGAGAGAGCAGAGTTAGTAAAATTATTTGAAGAAAAATGGCCAGGAACTTCCCTAAATTGGCAAAGGAAGCAAACATCCCATCCAAAAAGCTCAAAGAGCCCCAGACAAAAGAAACAAACATATACCAAGAAACATTGTAAATGAAATGACAAAAATCTAAGATAAAGAGAGAATCTTAACTCAGAAAAATCAAGTCACATTTACATAAAACTTCATAAGAACGATGCAGATTTTTCAGCAGAAACTTTCCAGGTCAAACAGGAGTGGAAGACTATATTAAAGGTGCTGAATACTCTATCACTCTGGGTCATCACTTGAATCGAAGGAGTAATGAAGATCTTTGAAGACAAATGAAAGTTTATCACAATTAAGTCATCCCTGCAAGAAATACTAAAGAAATTTCTAAAAATGAAAGACAACTTAGAAGCAGCAAGAAAAAATATAAACTGTGGAGAGGAGAAAGTGAAAAGAAAAGTGTGGACTATTAGATTGAACTCGACTAAATTGCCTTCAAGTTAAAAAGACTAGAAACATAAAATTGATATGAAAACTATGAGGTAATCAAAAATAGCCAGAAGGAAAAAAAGAAAGAAAGAAAGTAAGGACAATCAAACATAGCATAAAGGAAAGCTGTCAAACAAGATAAGACAACAAGAGAATGAATATATAGTGGTGGTCTACAATAACATCCAGAAAGCAAGAAAATAAATGACAGCAGTCTCTTAGCAATTATCACCCTAAAGGCTCATCAACATATTAAGCTCACCAATCAAAAAATATTAGTCACACCAAAAAGAAATATAAATAATCTATGTAAAAATCAAACAAAATGGAATATCTTGCAAGAATCTATACAGGTACATGAAAAAAATATTTATCATCATCTTTTTAGGAAAATGCAAATCAAAACTATGATGTCACATCATTTCAAACCTTTGAGAAGGCCTATGTGAGAAAGACTAGAAAAAAGTGTTGGTGATGGTGTGATGAGTAGGAAACCCTTATACACTCTTGTTGGGGTTCTAAATTTGTGCAGCTATTTTGGAAAATGCTGTGAAGTTTCCTCAAAAGGTTAAAAATAGAATTACATTATGATCCAGTAATTTTAATTGTAGATATTGAGCTGCAATTATGAACACTAATTCGAAAATACATATCACCTCCAATTTTATTGCAGCACTATACAAAATAGTCAAGAACAGAAATGACTTAAGTTCATGTCAACCAATGAGTGAATAAAGAAAATGTATACACAATGAAATACTATTCCATATATAAATATATAATGGAATACAACTCAGCATGAAAAATTATAAAAATTCTGCCATTATACTGCATTGCAAATCAGTTATCTCAATAAAATAATGGAAATAAAAGTATACTTTTAAAAACTATCCTAAAATATATGATGGAAAACACCATTTTAAAGGTCACATATTTTATTAATGCAGGTATTTCTAATTGCAATCAAGAAAGCAAATAATTATGTTTATATCAAAGATTCATCTTTTTATAAAACATTAAAACAGTTGAGAAACAAAAGTGTTTAAATAATAGTGTATGGAGAAAGACATTTTTTCAGGTAAATTGAGGTTGAAAAAAATTAGAGGGGGTGTAAAATTTTACCCAGACATAATGAGAAGCCCTAAATGAAGCCATGAAAAAATGTTTCTTTCACCACTAGAGCATAAATCTGTCCCTATTTATTAGGTATTGATCCCATAATGACACAAAGATCTTCTCAGCCTCCATAAGAAGAACTCATAGTCTAGGACCTAGTTCAACCAAACAGTCAAGCATTGAAAACAAACATTAAGATTCTTCACTTGTTTAAAATTAAGAATCTATAGTTGATACAGTCAATGGAACCATTCTTATGCAGGATAGACCTGTAATAAAGGCCAAACATCACTCATTTACTTTCAAGGGGAAAAATTCAGTCACAAAAATGTACCCATATACTTTCCTGTGTAAAACATTCCATTTTCCCTTTAAACAATACCTGGAGAGCAGAGTCCTAATCTTCTTATTTGTTTCAAATTATGAAATATTTGTGTTTCAAGAATAAATTTATAAATGAAAAAATTGAAGATTAGAAGTGATGTATTCAAAGCCACGTACTAGCTAATTTTAGAACCAGGACCAACATAGCTTGCTGCTCTCAAGGATAAATAAGCCTAACTAATGCACCAATTTAACTTCAAATTTCATTTTTTTCCATAATAAGGAAATAAAAATAGAAGATAAAAATATTGATGGCTAATATTGTACCCTGATATTATCATTATACAAAGGTCAGAATACAATAATATTCAAATTCTGATTAATTTAATTATAGTCTTACAATAAAAGCATAGTTAATCACCTTAGTGAGAATGTCTGAATTATAATATCTAGATCTATTTTAAGATTGAGAGAGGCATGATCATTTATGAAAACAGTACATATTGTACACTTCATTAGTGCAACTTCTAAAGAATTAGCACAAAAATAAAAATTTCTCCTTGGATTAGATTGAAATCAATAAAATTTTACTGGTTTCTTTTAGTGCATTTGGTAATTTCAGATATGAACATTTTGCCACATAGATGAGCCTGTGTGTTTAAAATGTCAATGTGGTTTTAAATAAACATCTCACCCTCTATGTTCCATGAAAACAATATTTCATATTCATATTTTCATTTGGCATCAGCAAGCTATGTTTTCAAATAAAATGAAATAAATATTCTGTACCTATTATTTGGTTATATTAGCCTGAATTTAGCACTGTCTCATTGTCACTAAGGGTTCTATTTCTGGGTGATCATAAAAATTCATTATTACATTTCATAAAGTGTGTTTTTGCATAACAGTTATCTTCAGTGTTCTCGCCATTCCTCTATCTTTAGTTTTAAGATAGTGACATGTGACTTTCAATTTTGTGTCAATCAAACTGTCAGTGTATTTAGTGTCACAACATTGAATGTTTTATAATGTGTAAATAGAACTCTGTCTGGCCTAAAAATATCTTGGAATGTGGTCAACTAATTTCAAAATTAACTGTTCAATGACTAGCCTTTCAAGCAATATGCTAGGTGATTTTCAGCCACTGTGTGCAGTGACAGCCTTCACAAAATGTGCATTCAAATTGACAAGCTAAAGCAAAAATAAAAATAATTATAGTCTAAGATGAATGTGAGAATTAAAAAATCAAAGAACAAATGATATATTCTAGGGTTTTAAAGAGACAAAAATGAAAACAAATTAAAGAAATAAGGACAGAATTCCTGAAGAAAATAGCATGTGGATTGACTTTTGAGTAATGAATAGGCCCTCGACAAACTCAGCAAACTAAGAACATTCCAGTGAGAACAGCAAAAGAAAATTATTGCAGGATGTACTGTTCAAATAACAAAGTATTTAGGTACAAGAGTTCAGTTTTGGCTGATCAAGGAGACTTGACAAGAAAGAAAACTGAATAAATAAATCAAGACTGTGATTTAGTAAGACAAAGCTTTATTTGATTTGATAGTCATTGAAAGAACA
The DNA here is from genome assembly GCA_004363575.1 of Solenodon paradoxus. NCBI lineage: Eukaryota > Metazoa > Chordata > Mammalia > Eulipotyphla > Solenodontidae > Solenodon > Solenodon paradoxus. The sequence continues at coordinate 11,652 of RJWH01010078.1, forward strand.
GTAATTTCTAAAAGATGAGAATGACTTAATAGAATCATACTTTGGGAAGATTAGTCTAGAACAGATTTTAGAATAAGGCAGTCTGTCTCTCTGTCCTAATGATCTTTTAACAAAAACAAACTGCAACTACATGGACAACATATTCAATTTTCAGTGATAGAAGTAGTGTTCTTTATAAAACTATTGCTATCAGGATAAAGTGATTTTAATAAAACAGACTGATTCAGTAATTTCTGCCCCAATCACCCACAAGAATGAGTTGGAAACATATATATCTGAATTCATTCTGAGTTCATTTGGCATAGGCTATGCAAAAATGATTCCAGAGAAAGATAGAGTAGAAAGAAGTGCTTGGAGATATAGGCAGACAGACTAGCTGACTTGGGTCTGTGAGAAAGTGACCAAGATTGGAAAAGTGACTATGCTTATTATGGTTTTAAAATACCTGGGACATAGGCCCTGAGAGTCAATGTGGAAGAGATTTAAGAGATTTTAGATGTGTTCCATCTGTAGATGAATCTGCTAGATCTTTCAGGCCTAGGCCCAAATCCTGTGCCCAAGCTGTTCAGAGAAGAAGCAGCACCACTAGTAATACAAGCAGTACCATCAAAGGAAAGCCAAGATTTGGTTAGTAAGCACTTTGGTAAGGCCTTTTGGACCAGCTCACTGAGGGACTTTCTCAAACTCTGGATCCCATACCTTCCTCTTCCCAAGATTTCCATGGGAAAATAGAAAGGGGAACCTAATAATGAAAAATATTAAATCCTTTCCAGGGGATATCTGGTTTCCAGAGGATATCCATTTCCCAGAGAGTGGACTGTTAGGATCGCCAACATGCCTCCTCCCCACAGCACAGCTAGGAAAACATCTATCTGGTTATCACAGTCTTTTAAAAATGGGACCAACATCTCCACAGTGAATAAGAACATACGTCTCCATGAAAGGTAGGAGAAGCCAATCTGTCTCAGTACCATACCATTCTATTCAGAGATGCTGGGCTGCAGGATGAGACTGGTAAAAATGACACTCTCCCAGAGCTAAGGGCTTTCTCCCACAGTAATCACTCCCATATCTGGGAACTGGCATTTAGTCACAGAGACTGGGGCCTTGATGTAGGGTGCAAAGATGGTTCGTGCCACAGTGAAGGAAGATGTCGCTTCCTAAAGATGCTGACACTAGAGGCCACCATTACAGGAAACCCTTTGGTGGTAAGTTCCCATGCTATTCGTCGTTAGCTCACTGGTGCTGAACTGTCAGCACTTACCACTGCATTCCCCACAGGCAACCAGAGACAGACAGCCAGGTGAAGCAGTACCTGAGTGGATAGTTGACTGCTTCCCAGAAAGGATTACTCCTTTAGAACCCTTTAATGGGGAAAATAATAATAGTAAGGACTCTATCAAAATGGCAGCACCCATCATTCGGTGGCTACAGTAAAATAGCTTCCTATCTTCTTAGTACCTTCTAAAATTCTACCCCCAGGCCTCAGGATTTGTTTACCACCCCTATGAAGAACTGAGGGACATTCACAAGGGAGGACACCCCACTAAAAACAGTACTGTCTCTCTCCTGTGGACTGTGTTGGGACTATGACCTGCTTGCTGACTGGGCCCTGCTTGCTGACTGGGCTCACAACTCTTGAGTTTATCAACCTGGGCTTTGCTAGTCATGTCTATGACTCTGAGGGAAATATATGCATTCCATATGCTAACTTCAACCTTGTAGACCAGACTTGTAATCCTCAACACTGGGCTCACCTTAGAACTTCAACCACTCTGTGATCTCAACACTCAGTCACTAAGTCTATTCTGTGCCAGTTGACATCCTAACACAAAGACTTTACCCTAACACAAAGCCTAACCCATAGAGATAAACATAGAATGTCAAGTAGTTTGGAGATACAGAGAAATATACATGACATTGTGAACCTAGTAAAACCTCAGGGAAATATCTGATTTCAACAGTTTCAAGTAAACTACCTGACAGTCTTTAAAGCAACAATTTTAATGATACTCACAGAAATCATGAAAACAATGGAGGAACAAAAAAAGAGAGCTACAATAAAGAGAGAGAAAATATGAGGCAATTTCAAACAGAATTCATGGAGCTACAGAATACAACAGCTGGACTAAAGAACACAATATAGGGGCTCGACAGTAGACTGGAAGAAGCCTCCAATAGAATCAATAAGCTAGAAGATAGGGTTGTGAAATGCACTCAACCAGAAGAGGAAAGAGGAAAAAATAAACAAAAGGAGTGAAGACGGCATAAACTATGGCATAACATTCAAAGGAACATTTGTGTCATGGAGGTCTCAGAAGGAGAAAAGAAAGAGAAAGGGGCAAAAAATATATTCGAAGAAGGTAAGAGACCTCCAGATCCAGGAAGCTAAAGAGTTCCAAACAAAACAAAAAAAAAAAACAAGACACATTGTCTTTAAAACGTCAAAAATAAAAGATAGAGGATTTTAACAGATTTCCCATAAGACTGTCAGCAGATTTATCAGTTGAAACTTTACAGACCAGAAGAGAACGTCCTGATATATTCAAAGTGCTGAAAGACTTTCAAGCAAGGATACTTCATCCTGCTAGATAATCACTTGGAATTGAAGAAATGATAAAGAACTTTACAGACATGCAAAATTTAAGGGAAAGTATCATCATGAAAACCATTTAAAATATTTCCCAGGGTATCCATAAAGGAGACTTTAGGTCACATTTAATTTGGTTTAGAAAGTTAAGGAATATTTCTTGTATGCAGTGTTTGTGAAAGTGTATAGTCATGTGTTGCTTAATGATGATAATGCTTTGTTAAGCATTTTCAGTGTGTGTGGAAGTCATAGACAGCAATTACCCAATCCTCATGGTATAGTCTACTACATACCTAGGTTATATGGTATAGCCTATTGGGACCAGCATCATATATGCTGTCTGCCATTGACTGAAACACTGTTAAGCAATACATGACTAAAATTAATACCTGATGCTCTAGAAAATATTGTCTCTGGTTTTAATTTAAAAACCTATTTTAACAGATGGCAATAAGTTTAAGAAGGAACATTTTGTTATTTATCTATAATAGCAAATTACAGCATTTCCATGCTTTGCTGGGTCCTTTTTGTATAACAACAAACCTTTGATAATTCCATTCTAAGGATGGCAGGTACCTATAGCAAAACCTCTTGCTTTGTGACAGACAAAATAGAGGACTCTACACCTGAATATTTCAGAAGAATCTCTATAAAATTATCCTTGACTCATCTTGCATAAGAAAATATTTCCAGTGAATTTCCACATATTCCTACTCCTTCCACACTCAGTGATTATCACTAAGGCAAAGTATTTACACACACACACACACACACACACACACACACACACACAACATGTATAGGATTCTTAGATGTCATATTTGACTTAGTGGGTGAAATTGCTGCCCTTTCATATCAGCATTGGCAAAAAGCCAATCATTAGTTTAGCCTTACAGCCTCCCTAGTTTCCTTGGTTAATGAAAATCACTACTGAGGTTGTAACTATGGGCAGGAATGGAAAAGACTTGGGTCAACAGTTTTAGCACAGTTTAAAAACTACTTTGCAATGCCAAATGACTAGATTACCCTGAGAACTATCCATGGCCTTTTACTATTCTCTCATGTATAAAATACAATATCTTGCTTATATATAGTGTTTTCTTTCTTAACATTTCTCTCCTTACACTCTCCACATACCCTTAAAAATGCTCCCTGTCTGTCCCAACAAAGCCCCAAGTATTAAATTCAAACTTCTGTTCCAGATTACATATTCATCAGAGCTACTGTTCTCCATATCCTAATACAATAAAATCAATGCAACAATGTCACTTGTCAGTCTCTGTGCATAAGATAAAATGATGCCATCTGTGAGACAAAGTGATTTGAAGTAACGAGTCATCTCCAACTCATGAAAAATAGCCTAGTCAGTCTGGGCCTGCAGAGAAAATGATGAAGAGAGGGCAATCAGAGAATCAGTGCACTAGTGATGCATTTCTTAATTTATAGAAATGTGAAGTTCTTTTAATCTGATATGACCATATCAACTGACAAACCTGCTATGCACATCTGTACTTTTACTATACTTTTATTATACCTGCTAAGAACACCTGCATTTTTATGATATAGTTTGCCAGAGCAGCAGGGCCAGGAATACATTAGTAAAATTAGAAGAAATATCATTAGGTAACTTTAGTCCACATGTAAACAATTAACAGCTCATTAAAGAGAATTTCACTTTTGTGGGATCCTATTCTTTCCTGGACTAAATTTAAGCTGCTAGTGAATTAAGACCTCCACCATGAGGGTAAAGTCTCAAATAGTGTCACTGTCTGACTCAACAGTTATCTTTTAGCATACTTATTGCACTAAAATCATCTACAGAGTTATCCATATTTATTATGGATGGCCAACCATAAAAAATTACCTTTCTAAATTCTGTTCACAGTCCTGCTTGTGTAATATCCATATCTTACTCTGGGATTTAAGTTAAATATACTAGAAGTTGCAGACATATTTTAGCCTCTGAAAAGGGTTTTGACAGAAGTGTTAGTACTAAAACAGACACAAAGAGGCTGATGAAGCTATAAAATGGATGTATTTTAAAAGTCCCTTCCCCCAACTCCCCCCAACAAATAGAAACAATGGAAATTTTCAAACCTATAACCACAGTCAAAATCAACTTTAGATTTGGCAGCATTACAATATGCTCAATACCTTCACTAAAGACACTTGGGATTTATTTGAAATTTGAATGCTTTGTTCCCAAACTAATAATTAATTGGACTTGGCTTCCTAATGCAAAATTTACTTGTTTTCAAATAATATATTTCAAAAAAAAGTACAATGTGTTACTCTAGTAAAATAGTGCCATCTGATGTGCAGAAGCGTTAGAACATAATTGAGATAAAGAGGTCTTGTGGTTGCATTATTGCATAAAATGTTGACTTAAGATATAATTTTAACCTGTATCATACTGCGCTAGGATGTATTTGGTAATTCAGCTAACATTTATTAAGTCCTCACTGTGGGCCAAACATTGGTCTAGAGATGCAAGACTGGGGTACATGAATTTCCACATTTTTAATTTTACTTTTTTATTACCGTTTCATTAGTTTTCAATACTATGTAAATTTCAGGTGAATAGATTCTGTGTGGATTAAATAAATTTCCTTCTCTTAACTTGTCTTATAATTTCTTCTGTTTACATTATCATATGTATTTTATGATATTAAAGTTGCTCCTCAGTCTGTGCGTATTTCACACCACATCCATTCGCAGAGTTCTAGTGCCCTTTACAAACTTTTCCATTCCCTCCTTCTCTTGTTCCCTTCTGTTTCTATCCCCTGGTAGCCACAGTCTTGTGCCCTGTGAGTTTATTGAGGTTTGCTTTATTTCTTTATATTCTACATATAAATGAAACCATTCTGTACTTCTCTTTTTCTTTCTGACTTATTTTGTTTAGCACAGTCATCTCGAGTTCCATCCATATTTCTGCAAAAGACACATTTTCATCTTTTTAAAACAACTACATGGAATTTCATTGAGTATATATGCTGCAATTTCTTTAGCCACTCATCAATTGACTGCAGTGGGTTGTTTCCATATCTTGGCTATTGTGAATTGTGCTGTTATGAACATAAGAGTGCATATATTTTTTTCTGAGTAGAGTTTTTGTTTCTGTGGGTATATACCTAGAGGTAGGATTGGTGGATTGAACAGTATATCAATCTTTATTGTTTTTGAGGAAACTCCACACTTTTTCAAAAGGTTACACTAATTCATATTCCCACTAACAAAGTAATAGCATTTCTATTCCTCCACATCCTCTCCAACAGCAGTTGTTTTTAAAAACTTTTATATAGGACATTCTCTCTGATGTGAGGTGAAATCCACTGTGGTTTTTACTGGCATTTCCCTGATGGTGAGTGATGTAGAGAATTTTTTAATGTACCTATAGGCTCTCTGTGTGTCTTCTTTGGATAACTGTCTATTCAGTTCTTCTGCCCACTTTTTTGAGTGGATCATTTACTTTTTTGTTGAGATGTATGAGGTCTTTGTATATTTTTGGAGATAAAGCTCTTATCTGATATATTTTATGTGAATATTTTCTCAAATTTAGTAGGCTATCTATGTGTGTCTCTAAAATGCTTTCTATTCAGATCTGCTCAGGGTTGTATTATTTTCTATTTTCATATTGCACTTAATGAGAAATATGTATAAATGGTTAATTTACTGACATCACTAAATGTCATAAGCTAAATATGATTCTTTTTTTGTGAAGTTACAAATGAAGAAACAACATCATCAGAGTTGTAACATTGAAGCCTGTAGCAGCAACTGGCTGATGTCTCTAGGTATAGTAGACACAGAATGCACAACAGGATGCACACCATGTTATTTTTTTACAGCACAATGTTTTTTTCTTCTGGAACAGTTATGTCAACCATATAGTTATATATAAGATTACCACATTAACGAATATCTCTTTAGACTATGAAGACTTCAAAGAAAGGAACTTGTCCTTTTTGATCATCATCTTTAGGGCCTATTATGGTGCTGACACACAAAAGATAGCTGTTACTTATATTAATAAATAATATTTCACACCTAGAATGAGATTTTTCCATTCAGTATTAGAACTTGGCCCTTTAGAGAAAATATTTCTTAGGTTTTCATTCAAATAGTTCATTCATCCCAAAACAGTCAACCATTGTCTGACTTAAGTAGATAAAAGTAAAACTAAGTAATGTCACATGCACACCTTCACATACTAGTTACAAATTATGCATTATAGCATACTATACCATGTCACTACATGTAGCACAGCTTAACTTGTAAACATCACATATCCTAGTGCAGTATATTATCCCACCAGCAGCTTATCTCTTTAGTTCATGAATGTGTCCTTATTCCTTCTTTCTTCATGTTTCCTTTATCTCCTTCATCCTTTAAACTCCCAGCCTATTAGGGTTAGCTAAAATTTCACAGAAAATTTTACATTCAGTTAGGTCTTGGATTTGACTGTGTTCCAATGAAATTAAAGCTGAGATAATTTGGTATTTTCATCAGGAGATCCCTTGTTTTAGAAGGATCTA
>RJWH01010079.1:0-18775 GCA_004363575.1 Solenodon paradoxus
AGAAACACTCTTCCTGATCTCTGTGTGGCTTGCTCACTGATCATATACCCTTCCTCAGAGAGGCCCTTCTCAACCACACTGTCTAAAACAGTCTATCCCACTGCTCCTTCACATTTCATCACTTTACCCTTTTTCATTGTCTATATATTACTCACCGCTAGATGAACTTGATCTTGATTCATGTGCTTACTTGTTTAGAATCTGTTTTTCCCCTTACTCCCCCAATAACAGCGTGCTCTCCTCAAGGACCAGGATTTTTACTTATTTGCAATTTATCATTGTAAATAACCACCTCACCGTGCAGCAGAATGTGTGACATGTGGGGACCCTTAAAATGTATTTGTTGAGTCAAAAATCTAAGATACAAGGGCAGAGAGGAACGTGAAGATAGCATTACTTAGTTTAGCTACTATTTACTGAACAACTGATAAATGCCAGGCATGTACTAAGCCTTTTTCTTGCGTATTATTGCATTTTGTTTTTATGACCACCCTATTATTATCCTTTTCTTTCTAGACTAGGAATCTGAAGCTCCGAAAGTTAAGACACTTGTCCAAAATCACATAGCTACTCATTAGCTAGGCTGATGAAACCAGAAGTCAAACCTAGATCTGCTTTAACACTAGAGCTTGCGCTAAAAACTTCCAAGATGCATAGTGTCATGCAGAACCATGCCAATATTCCAATTGGTTTATAGATGGTGAATTTCCCTAGAGTTATTGTAAGAACAGGTCTTCCTGTTAATCTTGTTTTGCTATAGCTTTTGTTCAGTCAGATCCTTGAATGCATGTTGACCAGCTGGGAAAACTTACCGGGAAACCTGGCGGACCACTTACTCCTGGGAATCCTGGGAGTCCTGGTTCACCCTGGAAAATCAATCAAGGCTAGTGAGTAACTGCAGGAGGCAGGGGGGTAACTAACATGAAAAATGAAATACATAAAACGTTATTTTCCTCCTCTTGTCTTCCTTCCCGCTTGCAGCCTGCTTGCCTTCATTCCTGCCTGCCTGTCTCCCTTGTAACAAAACAACGACAACGAAAACAAGATGATCAAACACAACCACTTATACTCTATGTGTTTGGTCACAATACTTCGGGGACAATACAAGTATTGAGAGGGTTGGGATTTAGCAGAAAAAAACAAATTATTTTTTGCTTTAAATTATTCAGCATCAATATTTGTTTTAAATTATTCAGCACCTTGATAATTGAATCTGAGAAAATGAAACCCAGAGAATAGTACTTAAATTAGTATTCCAAATCCCAGGTATATTCATATCTAAACACCAGACTTTTTAGAAAGATTTTCACAAGGGACAAAACAAAGAAGGTTTTTACTCAGGTTTCCAAACAGAAATCCATTATCCAGAACCCTGGTTATTCTTCCAATACAGTCTGGTTATTAGAAATGAATGGAAGCATTAATAGCAAAAGGCTATTAATGTCACCTATTCCTCAATATTCACTACCTTGGAGCCTTTCTTCCCTTTGGGAAATCCCATGAACTCAAGCTCCCCGGTAGATGGTGGTGGTCCTGCAGGGCCAGGAGGGCCAACATCCCCCTGTAAGATCAAAGAGAACATTAAGCAGAGCAGAACTCACACAGACCATTTATTCAGAGGGGAGGTTTGTCCTCTGGATGTAATTCACAAATTGATTGTCCATTACTTTGGCTTCTTTACCCTCACTGTTGCATCAATGAGGGAAGAAAACTATCGTGCTAAGAGGTGAGGAGAATTATAAGCCTGACCAAATGCACTGTGTACCAGCACTGCAGAGGGAGGAAACAAGAGGGGTGAATGAAACTGCAGGTTGATGGCTGCCTTGGACATGCATGAAAGAGTGTTCAGATGAGAGCACAAAATGGATTTGAGCAAGGGAAATGGCGACCTCTTGGCAATGGGGATCAGACTCTAATTAATCCAAATCCTTGTCAAGAGCACAGAGTCAGTGGAGAGTGGAGTCTGTGGTAGAACACTGGATGCTGCTGCATTCGTCCCTTCAGAAGGCAGTGTAATCCACAAGAGACACTTCTAAAGAGTGACATAGGCAAGCTCCAAGAATCCCTTGAGACTCCCAAGTCATAATACAGTTTGTACAAAGGGAAACAATATGCAAGATAGGAAATGAAAGAGAACGGTGAAAGAGAGATTAAAGATGAGGGATGAAGGAGAATTTTACAGATGTCGAGAGAAGAGAGGAGGAGGCAGAGGGAATAAGAAGAGAAGGAACAGGAGGAGGAGGAGGAGGAGGAAGGAGGAGGAAAGTTAAGAAACAGAGAAGAGGAAAGACACAGTATGTAAAACAGGGTGACATTCCATGGAAGGAAGAGGGAATCTATTTCCAGAGAGTATGTCTGTAGACATACATACTGCAAAGGTAGGGAGGAGGAAAACTACAATATTCTGAAGGACAAACACTACAAGAGCTTATCTATGTGTGGCGGGTGTCCATGCAGAACTCCAGGGTCCATGTGGGGTAGGAAATGCTCATTTCTCAAGGCAAAGATCCAACCCCCTTGCATAAGCAGGCACATGTGTGCAGCCAGAGACATTTCTTGGAGCATCTGGCATACAGATTGTATTCTTCAGAATCTATTTACCTTGACTCCTTTTTCTCCTTGGAAACCTAACCCCATATTCCCCTGGGGTAGAGGGGTGCAGGGAGGAAAAACAAAATCAATTACTAAACAAGCACCGGAAAATTAAATTGGAATACATTTTTAAAAACCAGAACATATGTTTAACCAAACCAGACTATGTCTGGGGAAAATGGTGCGCTTAGTGTTGGGAGGCCAACTGCCCCAAGATAAAGTATACTTACTTCAGGACCAGGGAAACCAGGGGGGCCTGGAGGACCCTATGTTCAAAAATGAAAAGAAAGAGTTAGCATTTACTAGTTTCAGCTTAAAAGAATGTGGGTGTGTTGAAAATCACAGGGGGTGTCCCCCACCGTCTTCCTGTAGCCTGTCTTTGATCAAGCAGATTCTGACTTGCTCTCCCATGGTTCCTTGTTTATATCCTTTTGAAATCTGTCAACTTGACCTGATAATCACATTCATACTAAGAGAGTAAAGATTTCCTTTGTCATTCCCCACCAATTGGTCAGGAATTTTTGTAAGCAATGATCTTTGGTGACACTAACTCAAAGTAACCAATGGTTGGATTTTATGCAGTCTGGGGACAAGGCTTTCCCAGAACCACATAGATGACTGGCTTATATTTTTCCTGTACTAAAGGATGACAAATAAGTTTGATATCAAAAAGTTCAGTAGAGTTGTCCCAGGTGTAGTACTGAGAAGGATTTTGAAGCCTCTTCTGTGTTCAGGTTGCGTGATGGTGGTGGTTGTATGAATTAACTAGCAGTATTTGTCATGAGTGAGGGGAGTGGAAAGTGTTAATAGACATGCCAGGTATCTGCCAACCCTGGGCTATATTCTAGGTTTAGGTAGACTAGGAGGCTTGGAGTCACAGTGTGGATGGTCAGAAAGACTGATAAAGACAACAAACCGCTCTTTAAAGAGCATACTTCACTTTAATCCTTCAAGAATGAATGCTGCCCTTCTCCACCAGGAGAGCCTACATATAATCCATAGTCTAGTGGGGAAAAGATGCGATTACTGTGGTCACTTTGTAGAGCTCATTTGGTCTTACGTGTAATCCTGGTGGCCCTATGTGTCCTTCAGGTCCTGGAGATCCGGGGGCTCCTCGCGGGCCCTAGAGAGATGTTTTCACCAAGGTCAAAAACCAAGAAAGTTTAAGAAAAATGAAAATACACATCCACTAAAATTGCACAAGAATGTTCACACAACTTTATTCATAACAGTCAAAAATTAGAAATGTCCTAAGTGTCCATGGATAGAAGAATTTGTAACTAAGCTGTGATATCTCCATGCAATGGAATAGTCAACAATATAAAGCAACAAATTATTGACATGAAAACAATGTGACGGGTGGGTCTCAAAAGCACTGTGCTAAGTCAAAGAAACTAGGTCCCAAACACTATGTGTTATATTATTCTCTTTATATGAAGTGCTAGAACTGGAAAAGATGGATATGAGATGAAAAAAATGTCAGAGCAGTGCTTGCCTTTGTGACGGGGGTGGAGGGCAGAGATGGACTGGGAAGGGGCAGGGGAAACGTTTTTGAGGTTATGGGAATGTCTACAAATTTAGTTAACATACTATCCAAACTATGTTGCTTAGCTCTAGTGAATATGGTAGGAATATGGCATGACATTTCCACAACGGCTTCCAGGAAGAGATGTTATCCTCCCAAGGATACATTATAAGAGACTTTATTTCTAGGATAGAGAAGTTAACCTCAGAGAAGTATGAGTCATGTTGAGCTGTTGGCAATGGGAGAAGGCTTTCTAAATAGAGTAGTGTGAGAAAAGGTAAGCAATTAACAGAAAGTACACGTGCCAACAGAGATGAGGAGGCACCAAGGGAATACATGCCATATTCCTACTAGTTTTTCACATCTTGGGTGTATTTGGGGCAAGGACAGAGACCATGTCTTCATTGCATCAGAGATCACTTGTAGCACTTTGGTGAGAGTAGGCACTAAATATCTGTTCTGGAATCAAAGAGAATGATAGGTAATATGTAAATCCCTGGCTTAAAGGTCTGAAAGCTTGCCTGCTGGATAATTTGAGGTGGCCAGTCCATCCTCTCAATGCTTTCTCACTTGGAAAATCTCGATAGTGTGACTCATTGTGCCTCAATGGTTTGGATTTTCCTTGAAAATTTCTACAGAGATCTTCGAACACCATAGAGAAGAATGAAAATGCATCACCAGTTAACTATTGACTAAATATTGAGAACTCAGGAAACAAAAAACAACTTACAGTAATTCCATCCAGCCCGGGGAGTCCAGGATTCCCCTGAGAAACAGATAAAGCAGAACATTGAAGAGATTAGTAAATTAAGCCAGTGGTAGTTCAGAGAGAATTGACCTAAGATTCATGGGAGTAACACCTATTAAAGCTTGGCCCTCCTCTGTCTTAAATAATGTGTACGAATTGAATATATTCATGCATCATCTTTTTTCCCCTAAGACAACTCTGGACTCTAGAAGGTAAATATTATAGCTTTGGTTGAAGAAAATTTTATGTATTTTTTGGATTAATTTTCACCTTTGCTAGAAACTTATCAGTTAGAAATTGCTTCAGCAAGCTGGTGATTTTCCTGCTCTTTAGAAGAATGCAGAGTTACTGTGCACCTTCATCCCCAGAGAATCTGTGCCCGTATGTATACAATGCAAATCAGACATTTCAAGGGAGAATCAACAGAGCATACAGGCTCTGATTACATTTTAATTACTTTGCAGCATTTTAAGTCACTGTGTGAATCTGTAATATAACCATCTTGTGGAAATTGCTGTATTCCACTGGGTCCAGAGGCTCTCTGACTTTTGGCAAAACCATTTAATCAATGTGTGCTATGGCAATGGCCATATTTTGACACCTGCTAGACTTACCCCACTTGGCTTATAGTCAAAAATGAGCTCTCAGTAGCATAAAAAGAGCACTGCTAGGGTTTTAGCTCTTTGGTCAACTGCTTGTGTGACTCTGAGCAAGTCACATAATCTTAGTAAACTACACTTTTTCGATCTGTAATATGAAATCGACAATCATGAGGTCCTTTCCCAGTCTACCATTTTATCTTCTGCTATGGCATCCATAGCCAAGGACTCAAACCTTCAACCTTTTCCAGGTCTCAGTCAACCCACCCTCATCACTTCCTTCCAAAGTGCATTTTCAGTGTTCTTGGCTCTACATGTAGATGGAAGACAGAAAATTTCAGCTGAGGAACTTTGGAGCATCTTCCCTTCAGCTGTTGGGCACAGAGATTACCATCTGCTACCTAAGCAATGATGAACTCCCTTCCCACTCTACAAGAGAATAGAGTCAATCATTAGGCACCAGAGTCTACTCAGGGCCCACAGGACACCAGGTAGCATACACCAAGAGCACAGTCATGAGAATACAGGTTCTTGTCAATTCTAGGAAGAGGTGAATTTCTAGTCAACTGCAGAGTTCATGGGCAAATTATTTAGACAGCTAGAGGCACAGCTAGGGTGATGGGCTGGTGTGAGGGGATAAAAAAAAAGCGGGGGGGGAAAGATCCTGGGCTGGAAGCCATGTTGAGATGGGCAGAGACAGACATAGCTTCAAACCAAGGCATGCAGACATCAAGGATTCTAGAATAGACAAAATATATCTACCTCCAGGAACTGTCTCAGTTTGTCAAAGAAAATGACGCCCATGCCAACTGTTTATTTGCTGATCTGTCTCTTAATTTTGGTCTAAATCCTACAAAGGAAATCCCTTTGACGGTATAATGGCAAACATTTCTGTCAGTGTTTTCACCACAAAGAAGCTCCCAATCTGTTTTAAATCCAGCTTGGTCTGCTCCTTAAATAGAGACACAGATGCTAGATCTGGAAATGTTTTTATTCGACATGGAGCCCAATCCTGGGCAAGTCAGCGTATAGCCTATTATCTATCTGCATTAGAGGTGCTTACCTTCATTCCTTTGAAACTACCTTGGGCAAAAACAGGTTCACCTTTTGAGCCTTTCAGACCAGAAAGCCCCTGAGTAAAATAATAAGAAAAAACTTGTGAAGAAATAATACACAGAAATAGTTTTGTTAATAGTATGATCTGATCAGATAGAGGATGGAATATCAAGAGCCTGAAATGATGTGACCGAGTCTATGGCAGATCTGGCTGTGCTAAGGGGTAAAGTATATGCCCTGAACAGGTGCTGTGTTCTCAGAGCTGTATGCCCACCTCCTCAAAACCCAGCCCACAAGTCTGTAAAGGGATTAGAAAGCAAGAGACTTTGACTCTAGTCAGACCGTCAGTCTGAACATTCATCATTCACTAGCCGGTAGCTCACTGACTGTGCTCCTCACAGGTATAAATCACTGATAGTTGCCACCGTCTAGGACAGAAGCCAGGGCCTTTGTCTAGGACAGAGGCCCATGAACTATTTCCATAAAGAACCAGATAATAAATAATTTCTGTTTTGTGGATCATTTCTAGGTTCTGTCCCATATTCTTCTTTTCCTTACAATCTTTTTAAAAAGGTGAAAAGAAGTCACAGATCAAGGACCATATAGGCCAGTTTACAAACCCCTGGTCTAAGAGATATCTACAAAACCATCGCCATCCGGTACTTCTACCATACAACTTTCATTTCAATAGTTACCTGAGAGGCCCGTGTGCCTCATCATTCACATGGAAAGCAGGTCAAAGTACACCCAACCCACCTATCAACCAGATGTTTTACTGTGTCGGTGGCAGATGCTGACTAACTTCTGCTCAGTGGTGTCCTCCTGGGGAAAAAAATCAATGTCCCTATAGCTAAAAGGAAGTTATGATTAGTACTGAGAGTGGGGCTAAGTTTTAGGGACTGAAGCGTTGATCCAGTAAGGAATTCAGTGAGTTTAAGGATTATAGGTATCATCAAAGAACAAAGTGGTCCCAGAAGCATAAACTAGTTTCTTTCCCAATACCCCCTGTTTTTCCCTTAGTCTTGTGACTGCTACTCACATCAGAGAAGCTTCCAAGAACATTCAGAGTCAGTAGGGTTAGTAAGGTTCAGATCAGTGAAATACATACCCAAGTTTCTATGTAGGCTTAAGACAGTTTAAGGACAGAATTAGGTGTCACCCTAGTCATTTGGCTGTCTGGGAATGTTTATTACATTAAGATTTCTCTTCTCCCTCCTGGGGGCAGCATTTCCTTTCCTTGCAGTATTCAGTTCACTTAGCACAAATGTGATTTGTTCTCCTCACCTGTTGCTATGGCAGCGCCTAAAGGGCCTTTGTGACTCAAACAGCTCATTCTATGTGGGCAATGCCTCCTCCTCCCCCCTCTCCGTCCCTCCCTGCTGTACTTAGGTTTGATCCTTAGATGTCAAGGTCCTTATGGTAATCTGGGGCTAGTGATTTGTCTGTCTGTCTGTCTGTCTGACTTGCTTACTACACATACACCCCCACCCACAACTTGGTCACGGAAGGCGACAGTACTGCTCTTCCAACAAAATGCCAACTGACTCAATTTAGCTATGGAATCTAATATTTAGTGTGATTACTAGGTAACCATGTCCCAACAGTACCCTTGTTAGTTCAGATTATTTTAAGTGAGATTAAGAGTAGGCTAGAAATGTCTTATCTTTCCTCCTTCTAGCCATTTCTAAGAGTAGCTTTGCATGGACATTATATGTACTAAAAGACACCCTTCAGATTCAAACATTTCAGCCTTATCTAGATGAAAGGAATGAAACACAAGTGGTGACACAAGGATCTAATGAATATTTTATCAATTCCAGAAATAAGGGTGGTGATGCGAGGAGAGGGAAAGGGGTCACTCTATCAGTAGAGAGTAAGTTTCACCACAATTTCTCACTATTAACACTTTGGGAGAGATGGTTCCTTGATGTCGGAGGGGTAACTGTCCTATGCCAGTAACACATCCCCAGTTGTGATGATCAAAAATGTCAACAACTGCCAAATGCCCCCAGGGAGGCGAAATGACTCCTGGTTAAGAACCACTGGTACAGGCCAAGCCGCCAAGCCCTCTGGGTCATTGTTAGTGCTTCTATGATCCCATGTCTGTCCTCTAAATGCTGCATTCCCCAATACCATCTGATGTGAGAACATAGCACATAGCCCAAGCATATACTTTGCCTACATTTTTAATAACACTTTTGCCAATCTTGTCAGCTCTAAAAGCATCCTTAGGGGAAAAAAAACAAGTCCTCTAGTATGTGTACCCCATACCTTCCTCCCTCCCCCACAAGTGGTGCTCCTCTTTAGACTGCCTTGGACAAGGGGCTGCTGTGGTTGCCCCCTGATGCATAATGAGATTGGTAAAGAAGCAGAAAGGGGTGCCACACAAAGCCTCATGTGAAAGAATGTACGAAGATCTGGCAGCATACAGGTGGTCCGAGAAACCCAGGATAGCCGTCAGTTCCTGGAAAGCCAGCTGCTCCTTGAGTTCCATTACAGCCATCCAGGCCAGGTGGGCCTCTGGTCCCTGGCTGTCCAGGGTGACCCTGTTTAAAGAGAAAAGAAGGGGTGGAGTCAGCCACAGATCTCTCAGCTATTCTGACAAACTCCACCATGAGACAAGCCATGAATGCTGCCAACCGCTGGCTGCCTGTCCATTCCTTTCACTCTTCACCTATGTTCTCTCATCTTTCCTTTATAGTCAAGCACATGTATACATATGGCTAGTCACATCTCAGTTCTACCCCTCCCAAAAGGATTGATACTTTCATAGGCTCCAAGGTGAAACCAAAGGGAGCAAGCACGAACTCATGGAGTACACATTGTATTCCAACTACATCCCCCTTGGGTACAAAGATGTGCTAAGAGGAGGCTTAGCTGACAACTAAACCGCCACCCATAGGGAATCATGCCAGTTTTGGGGATTCCTCAGGCTAGATTGGAACTTCAGTAGCCTGGCACAGCTTTCTGCTTCGGAAGCTCTGCATGGGAAATGATGCTGGCTTTTGGTCAATAGAAGAGAAGCAGTTTCCACAGTAGCACCTCTTCTGAAGGCTGCTTGCACAAAAGTGAGCAAATCTGAGAAAGAATCACAAGTCCCATCTCATTTTGTCATGATCACATGTCCGGCTATTACTTCAGTTAGGGAACAGTGTAATATCCCAGAGTTAGGCGTCCTTGCTGTGTAGTCCACCTTGCTTTAGGGAATGTATCTTTTTTTTTTTTTTTTTTTTTTTTTTTAAGGACAGGTGCAGAGAGGCATTTAGGTATGTAGATAGGCAGACAGGAAGAGAGAAGAGGTAGAAGCATGTATTTATTATTTATTCAGCTATTCATCTTAGTTGTTCTCTGCCCCCCACCCCCTACCCCTCAGGTCTCGAACCCAGGGCCTTGGGATACATCCAGTGAACTTAACCACTAAGTCACCAGGGTATAGGGACTACATCCAGTGAACTTAACCACTAAGTTACCAGGGTACACCTGAATGTATCTTTTTTTAATCCATCAAAAATGGATTGTGTGTTGGATATGGAGCAAAGAAACAATCTGAAAAAACAGAAGTTTAAATGGGTTAATAAAGGGCAAATCCATTCTCCCACACAAAGTTTTAAAAAAATCGAAATGTTTGTATATATATATATATATATATATATATAATATGTGCATATGCATATTGATATCTAATTATTTGAGAGAAATATGCCATGTGCTCATAATTCAACTTTTCATCGAATTTAAAAATGCTCCATAGAATTGTGTTGTTTTCATTGTATTATAGTTATAGAAGATTGTTAATGTAAAAGAATGTGCCTAGACTGCTAGACTCATGGAATGCTAAGTCCAGAGGACTGGTCAATAAGCATATCTATGCAATAAACTTTCTGGAATCTGTGACTCTCCAGACTCAGGTGATGATTTTCAGTTCCACTGGGGAAACTAAGGCAGCTTACTAGAGTCATGAAGTTCGTATAACCAACTGAGATGGTTGTTCTTATTTGCCCCGAAGAATCATACTCTAACTTCCTCAGATCTGTGTCTTGGGAGGCTAACTTCTGTGGACTATACCATCTAACTCCCTTTTATCCTTTTATCAACTGTATTTGGCTATTGGGAGTCACACGCAGGAGATGGGAGAGCAGGAGGAGAATGAGCACAGGAATACATTTCTCCCATGCTGCCCCTCCCTGGCCATATTTCTTTCTGTCAATAGTCACAATCTTAGCTCCTATCGGGTAACCTCTTTTCCATGGTTCCACGTCTTATTGGGTTCTCTTTGGGCATAGAGGTGTTTACAGTTTTGAGTTAGTTGTGTCACCATTCATTGTTGTTTTCCCTGATCCTGCCCATATCCTTGAAATATACATTTTGGGGTATGTCCTGGTGGCCTAGTGGTCTAGTATACCTTGTGAGCAGTCCCACATACATCTCAAGGTCCCAAGTTCAAGACCTGGAATGGGGGGAACAATGTGAAAAACTGAAAAATAAAGTGCTTCTTCTGCCTCTCCCTGCCCACACCTTTCCGTAAAAAAGTGTATATACATATGTATATATGTATGTGTATATATATACACACACATACATATATACATATACACATACATATGTGTATCTTTCATTCAACTCTATTCAGTTAACCCATTTGGGTGCAGTATCTGTTTCCTCCTAGGATCCCTATTACCACTTTAAATTATCTCCATCAAACTTGCTAGAGGTTATCTCTCAGCTGGATAAACAGGGATACATTAAGGGAAGAAAACAGGCCGGTTCAGTACCAGAAATCTTCCTTACTCTTGAGATCTTGGTTCTGTTTGATACCAAATCCTTTACCTAGATTCTTACCCCTTGGCATCCACATTTTTCACTCGAGCTTCAATCCTTCTTCAATTTACTTGCCTAAGCTCTTTATATATTTCCTACCTTAATGATTCCAGGGGTACCTGTTTACTTTTTCCTATCTTAGCTGAATTCACTGGCATTAACCATTGACCTCTGTCTTAGACTTGTCATCCCTTTCTAGTCCAGTTAATAACATGGGATGGTGGAAAAAGCATGCTTTGGGCTACTCAGTCTTGTATTCCAATCCCAGCTTGGCTGCTAACCCAGTCTGAACCTCAGTTTCTTCATCTGTAAAATGGAGAAGAATAATACTACATCATAGCATTTTTTGCCAACATTAAGGTAAATATTGCCAACCTTTCTGCGTTATGGTAAAAATAAAATGAGATGCATTTTGCTACATAAGAGCTCAATAAATGGTAAGTCTTCTTCTCCCAGGTAAGTCAGAAAGAGAAAGCCACCAGGCTGAGCTCTGTTTCCCCTCAAATCTCAGCACCACAGCACTTCTGGCACACTGCCCCTTTTGGTTTTAAATAGCTAATGATTTTACATATGTGTGTGCCAGCTCTCCAAGGGAGAGAGGGAAGTGTGGGTCTATATAAACATGAGAGAGAGAGAGAGAGAGAGAGAGAGAGAGAGAGAGAGAGAGAGAGAGAGAGAGAGAGAGAGAAACAAGGGACTGACCAGATACAATAGGAGGATCTTTTTTATTCCAGAAGAGCAATGTTCTTCAGAAGCAAAATTTCAAAGGAAAACTTTCCATTTGGTAAATGGTATGTGTGCAGTTTGTAGAAAAAATTCTGGTGTGTTCATTTACGAGTATCTAAGCAGGGAAATGTTTGAGATTGACGCCATGGGAAAAGCTAAACACAAATTTTGGCAAAGGACTACCTGAAAACTTCTGCTCCCAACTTAGTTGAACTGAATACATTTGATAAACACACATTGCTTGTGGGTGCCAACAGGCCCAGCTCACAGCTGTGCTATTAAAAGCCAGAGCCCTACCACCTGTGGTCTGAGTTCTAATGTCGACTGTCTTGACGAATGCTTGTTTGTTCATTCTCTCAACTGCTTGTTGTGACCTTTAGAGCACACACCTGCATGATCATGAAATGAGTACTTGCTCATTCATGTTGAAACTGCCCACCTGATAGCAAAAATGGAGTTTGGGGACCCAAACCAGTGATGCATATGTTAGCGATCAGTCAATACTAAGAGAGGAACCACATCTGTAGAGTGATTCAATTTAGGAAGACATGTTGGGGACACTGTTGGTTTCAGTCAGATTGCTTACTAAGTGCTGCTGAAAGCTGAGCTAAATAATTAGGCTCACTGGATCAAGGGGGTCCGTATTTTCCTCCATTTGAGGGAGTCCTGATAGTTTTGAGAACTATTGTTCTTATTTTTATTTTTTATATTTACTATCTGAGGTAACTTTGATTTACAAAACAAGATAAACCTATATGTGCAGGCTCACCAGAGAACTGTTGCTTTTATAGCAAGGAGAAATTGGAATCAGAGCCCCCAATATTTTTAGAATTTCTACCATATGCCGAATTCAGTCCTGAGGGCTCTCAGACCTCTTTAGAGGATCAGAAGACGTGCTTTGTGCTTTCAAGGAGCTCGATAAGATGAGCACACAGGAATCAACAAACAGCAGGAGCCTTATGTAATACGGAGCTAGAGCATGGGGACAGACACCAAAGATTCCTGGGATGTTAGAGATGGAAGGCACAGATAAGCAGCAAACAGAAGATGCTCAAGAAATACTTCTTTAATAGCCTGCAGCTAAAGCAATCAAAAGTCAGAAGAAAAGACATGCGACCTTTGGTCAAGGGAAGGGCTAAACTAAGGGTCACAGGAGTCAAACTTCTACTGAAAGCAGCATGGTCCTTTGGAGGAATCTGGATGCATTCTCCCAAGCAGTGAAGACTCCTGCAAGCCCTAGAGCTCTCTTGGCCACACAGGCTGGAGGCAGAAGTGTTCAGCTGGACTCTGGGGCAGATTCCAACTCAGAAGAGGAATCAGCCTCTGTGTCACAGGACTCACTTGCTTCCAGCTGCCGTTAAAAAGAGACTACAGGAGGAAGCGGGCAGTCCTGCTCTAAGCTCCCACCCCCCATCCCCCCTCAGTCATCTCCCGTGAAGCCAGCTCCATAGGACAAATGGAAGAAGTGCCTTTCAGTTTGCTTGTTTCCTTCACTGTCTGGCTCCCAGAAGATATACACCTGCAAGGGCCCACAGGAACTCAGCCATGAGAAAATGTCAGGAAGGCATCATAAAAGTACAGTGAACTCCACTCATTTATTTCCCCACTGATGCAAGTTTGGGCATTTTACAGACTGCAGTTGTATAAAATGCAGAAATTCAGTGGCTTATTTGTTGATATAGTTAACAAATCAAGGTAAATGAGACTTCTTCAAATTCATAAATGTACCCTAGATATGGGGAAAAATGGGTCAGGTGATAATATATTTGAGGGCAGAGATAAATGTGTTCTCTGCATGTCTATTGTAGAATCTTAGCACCTAACAGGCATTGGACAAATACCTATAGATTGGCACAGATTTGCACATCCTTCCCTGATACAAGATGATTATGTAATATAAATCAAGGACTTGTTAAGTCTAGGGTTTACAAAACTGTGCTTTGCTATGATTCAGAAGTCCCCCTTAGTGATTACTGGAAAGAGAAAAGTGGGTTGTAGGACCTCCCTCTGTTCGGAACTAGCTAGACATGAGCTGTTCTATTAAGGAGCACCTGCTAGATATGAGCACCAGGTGGGATGCCCTAATGAAATGAGATTATCTTCTTAAGAAAAACACTCTCATGGCCAGAGACTCGAAGAGTTTGGTTATATAACCATACCAGTCAATCAACATGAAAGACAGGTGCAAAGTCCACCCCCAGGGGAGGGCCTAAGGGCGAACCTGTCGGGAATATAATTCCCAGGAAGGATACACCCGTGACGAACCTGCTAGGGGCAGCCCGTTCTCCTCTCTGAGGAAGTACTGTCTCTTTAATAGAACTCTACTGCTTTTGCTTGCAATAAATCTTTTGCAATAAAACTCTCACATATCTGTGCCTTGCTGGAATTCTTTCCTTCAGGGACATAAGGGCTGGAGGTCTGGAAATTCAAAACAGAGAACTAAAAAGTTGGGAGAATAAAACAAACCAACACAAATCCGGTAACACCTCCAGCAGAGGAACTGGACTTTTTCCTGTTCTATACGCAGGGCTTTCAAACAAGAGATTTCGGTCTTAAGTTTGAAACCCACTGTTACAGACAAATGCAGCTCAGGCTGAAGATGAAGTTTATAGGGAAGTGACGAAGGACATAACTAAGAAGTGATAGCCAGCAAGTTCCAGCATTTTAAAGGCTGGTGAAATATCACCATGTCATCTCCAGTGGTGGAATGAGTAGGGGTTACAGAATGAAAACAGAGATAGGGATTGGGCTAGCAGGAATAGGGTAAAGATATCTGAAAGCTCCAGACTCCCCAGTTAAGGCCAGCAAGGCCAGGTCTTCAGGACAAATGACAGAGACAGATTCCAAATGATCTTTGAACTAGCTGCTTTGGAAAAAACTAAAGGGAAATTCACTCTGAAATGAGATAAGGCTGAAAAGACCAAATTATTGGAACGAAATGTACGTAGATATCACTAAAAATATTTTCTGCCTCATTTCATGTACTTTCTTAATTTTACTATCATGGGTATCTCTGTGCTATAATACGGCACTGTCTCCACACTTCAGAACCAGTCCCTCACCCCCAATTAAAGCTCTCTTCAACCCACAAGACCTAATTCCTTTTGGCTAAGACATTCATGATTTCTTATGCCTTCACATGTCTCTGCACCTCCAATGCCCCAACATCTGATTTACTGGTGCTGTACCTGAACCCCAGGAAACCTGTGTGTGAACACACTGTCCTTCACACCTTATCACACACATCCTAATAGGTGACTCTAAGCATGCTTGCATGGGACAGGATGTTGCTAAGGGCAAAGTGCTTGAGCTATGAGGCAGAACTGAGAGGGTGGTATTCAAAATGCCTCTGTGAGGCACGCCCTGGTGGAGCAGCGGTTAAGTCTATCACCTCCGAAGGAGCCCAAGCCACATAACCCTGGGTTTGAGTCCGGCACCCGGGGGAAACAGCCAGGGTGAACAACTAAATAAAATCAAGATGTTTCCTCCTTCTGTGTCTTCCTGCCTGCCTGCCTATTCACCTTCATTCCTGCCTGTATTTTCCTTAAAAAAAAAAAAAATGCCTTTGTGGACATACTCACCGGAATCCCATTGATTCCAAGAAAACCAGGAACTCCCATGGGACCCTAAATAAGGGAGAAGGGAGACAAATAAATCTAGTGGATCACCACTCGATTCAATGGGTTTGTTCATGTGATTTTTGAACTAAGACGTTAAGAAGCGTTTTGTAGCTTCCTCTCCACCTTGTATCACCTTGTTCCCTATTCCAGTTCCAAGTGATCACCAAGGTTTTGGATGTTTGTGTTCTGAGACCAGTTTTTGTCTTGGTCAGTGCAGTGTAAGGCCTAACATTAAGGTTGCATGCTGCCCTGACAGCTAAAGAAAACCAGGAGGGTCTCAAAGGGCCTAACATCAAGTTCTCCTTTCTACTCTACTTTTGTTGTTAAGATCCCCTACACAAATGACTCTCCTTATCAAACAGTCTAGGTACAAAAGCAAGCTCATTTGAGTAGTAGTTTTAGTTCCTTGCAGGCCCAATGAATTATTTAAATAAGCTAACCGTATCCTTCTTTGGGACCCAGGGTGGGCACCACACCTTTATGACACTACAAAGTCTGCCTCCCACAGTTGTTTCTGGTTTATTCTGTTCCAGACTGCAACTGCTGTGTGGTCCTGCATGGGTGTTCGGTGTCCTACTCCCTTGTGCTGTCAGTATACGTGACTAATAAACTGTTGTTGATCTCATTTTTCCAGCGCTGAGTGTCATCGTGTCTTTGGCTAGCCCCAGAACTGTAGTCAGAATCCCTCCCTCACCGATGAGATGAATAAGAGCTGATTACAATCAGCAGGGAACATACAGTGAACTGCTAAACTCAGCCAGCCACCATGACATAATCAATATCCTTTCTTGTATCTTGTGTCCTTATCTATGTGGCCTAGATTGTCACCAGGCATTCTGACTCCTTGCTTCCCAGTCTCCTACTTGAATTCCTGACTTCTACCGCCCAGCCGACTGACCTTCTGACCTATCCCACTTCAAACCCACATGACTTCCCACCATAGTGAGCCCACTTGTCTAGCAAGAAACTAATGCCTTCATTTTACAGTTTGTTTGTCATTAGAGTTTCCCCAGAGATGGGCTGATGCTTTAGCAGCATATCATCCAGCCTGTCTTTTATGAAAGCATGTAGCCTGCTATCATGATATTCAGGAAAAGTAGTATTTCCATAAAAGAACTGAATTGATTCAGAACCTTTGATTTTCATACTTGTGGCCCATGCAGCCAGGGAAAACCAAGTCTTGGTGCTTTTACCTTATCTCCTTTTGGTCCATATGGTCCCAGAGGACCCGGGGAGCCCCTTTCTCCTTTCAGTCCTGACAAACCACCAGGCCCAGTGAATCCTGGAGGACCTGTTGGACCTTGAGTTCCGATTGGTCCCGGTGACCCCTAAGATGGACAGAAGGAGCACAATTAGTCCGTAGAAGACTGAATATCAATATTTCCCATTTTCCCATGCACAAAGAACACTGTCATCACTTCACTAAATTATTTTGGCTTAGAGATCTGTGAAGCATGCCAAAGTTCCAAACAGGGATCAGAAAAGGCTATTTTAAGGGCTGCTGAGCTTATTTGGATAGAGCATATTTTATAAGCACATTTAATAAGATTCATGTGCATTAAGATCCTTCAACTTTGTACTTCTTAGGAGATTAGCTATTCAGGCTGGATAATATTGTCCTCTTCCTACTTAATGTCAGGCCATCCATCAATTTGTCAAAACAGTGAAAGAACAGAACGCTGGAGAGCATTGTGACATTTTAGAATTCATATCCAAATGGCCAACCACATGCTTGTAGTGAAGTCCAGAAATGGCTGTGCCTAAAAACATTGCCTCGGGGGTCCAGATAGGGAGAACCCAGAAACCCACAGGCTGACCAACCTGTCGGAACTCATTGTTGTTGGCAGGTCTCAGGAAAACACACTTGCGAGGAAGGAATACTCTCTCTCTCTCTCTTTTTCTCATTCATTTGCTCCCTTCCTATCCATCTCTCCTTTCCTTTACCCTCATCACCCACACAGTGTTGAATGCACAGAATCCAAGGAGCCTGGAAATATTCATTAAATATCAATTATGGCAACAAGAGGGAGCAGCCCGAGGATTCTGAATGCCTTGATTATAAAACGTGTGTAACAATTAAGTGTGAGAGTTCAGGCTGACATTTTAAAGCTTATAGAGACAGAGAATTCACTACGGCAATTACAACACAAGTGAGCTAGTTTATCATTTAAAACAAATTCCAGTAAGAATCAAATTTTCTCGGCAGAAAAATGAAAACCATTCATAATGCGCATTACCTCTTAGAGAACACAATGCCAGATCAGGTAGAAAGCCTATTTTCAATAAATTTCTCTCATCTCCACCTCTTGGCCTTTTTCCTGTCAGTGATTTCTGAGAAAGCTGTGGAAAACTCTGAGAAAGGCCCATTATGCACACCCTTTAATATTCATGTGCAGTATTTATCTTTAAAAGACGGACAACGGGACAGATGTTGAATGTGCAGGTTAGAAGGATGCACTGGAAATTCAAGTATCCACCAGCTGTGCGAAGTCTCTGCAGAACAACAGCTGCATCTGTCAGCTCCTTAAAGACTCAGGACTCTAGCAAATAAGGAAAAGGAGATGCATTTCTCTGGAGCCCAAACCCACCACTCTTCCTTCCCTGGCAGCCAACATACAGTTTACCAAGGATGCCAGTTGCAGACTGTTTCACGTGCTTTCTTCTGGGAATGATGGGGTGGGAGGTTAGCCTTTCCTCATTATGTGCTTAATTCCCATTGCTCTGATTCTGTTATTTATTACTGTTGTCCTTTTTTTTTTTTTTTACCAATCACACACATATATAAACCCAAAGAAAAAAGACAATACTTGAAAAAAAAAATCGTGCTGGAGTGCAGTTGTGGATCGACAAAGCAGTCTAAAACATGGGCCTAACTTTCAAGACGGATGTACACAAAACCATAGCAACCAGTGCCAGTGTGGAGCGGAGCCTAAGCACCGCCAGCACACAAAAGAAGGCTTGGCCATGGAGGGCTTGTGGAATGCTGATGTTCTATCCTTGGTGTGGGGAGGGGGGCAGGGTCATGGGCCACACTGGAGAGCAAAGGCAAAAATGTGGAAGAGTGGATGTGGTAGGAGACAGGGGGCCCTTC
>RJWH01010080.1:0-18789 GCA_004363575.1 Solenodon paradoxus
AGAAGGCAGGATGATCATCACTGGTGTGTTTGTGGGTGGAAATACTGGTTCTTAGAGGAGCTGCCTCATGTGATCCATATTTCTGTCTTCCCCCATGACAACTCCTTGGTGAGTCATTCAGCAAGGTTGATGGGTCTCTTTCTCTCTCTCTCTCTCTCTCTCTCTCTCTCTCTCTCTCTCTCTCTCTCTCTCTCTCTCTGTCTCTCTGTCTGTCTCTTTCTCTCTGACTCTGTCTCTGTTTCTCGCTCTGTCTCTCTCTGTCTCTCTCTTTCTCTCTCTCTCTGTCTCTGTGTATGTCTGTCTCTCTCTGTCTCTCTTTGTCTCTCTCTGTGGGTCTTTGTGTGTGTATGTCTCTCTCTCTCCTCTCTCCCTCACTCTCTCCCTCCCTTCCTCTCTCCCTCCCTCCCTCCTTCTCTCTCTCTCTCTCTCCCTCCCTTCCTCTCTCCCTCCCTCCCTCCTTCTCTCTCTCTCTCCCTCCCTCCCTCCCTCTCTCTCTCCGTTTCCAAACTCCACGCTTGTGCACACAATAACACACACTTCCTATGATGGTCATATAAAGCCAACACTCTTACTGCAAAGACCAGCTGCTCCATGTTTTTGCTGGGAAGGAAATTCTTGTTGCTTTTTTCTTTCTTGTAAATTGGAAGCAAGCACTTGGCACCTGGAGTCATTGTGGCCTCCAGCTGCTTGAAGCTGGAGCAAGCCTGGCGGACCAGTGGAAAACGCGGGGCCCAGATTAGAAATTAGAAGCAGAGTCGTCACCAGGCTGCAGTTTGTGATTCTGACTTCCACACTGTGGGTCCCTCCGAATCGAGGACAGTCAATCCAAGACCCAATCCTGGATGCCTATGTCCTTCTTTTGAATTTGCCAATATTTTTCCCTGTATCACTAGTAAAGTGCCCTGTAACGTTTGTGTGTTCGTATCTGTGCAACTTAGTTAAGCAAACCACTGAGTAAGTTCTAGGGTCATTAATTAGATACATCCTTCTTCTATGCCTCACCCATCCTAGGGTGTCCGTGCTTTAGTTGAACTTGAAGTCAAATAGGTGATTTGCTTTGAAACATGTTTTCCAAAGAACATGTAGATAGATCATGGACCATTTGCTCCGACAAGGAGGTTGTGCAGAATGAAAAGTGTCGAGTCTTTATGAAGAGCCATGCAGGTGCATAGAGAACTCTTCGCATCGTGCCTGCAGGGGCTGAGGCTTCCATCAGCTGTTAGTCTTTGTTCTGTTCTCCTCACTAAGCTCAGCTCTTTCTAAGTTCAAGGACTTCGCTATTTGACTGAATAAAGGAGGCAGTGATAGAAGAAGAGTTCTCTCAGCTTTGCAAGTGAATATTTGAAAATAACTGCCTGTCACAGCAAATGAATTAATAGCTGTAAACTTAACTTGAGAATTGTCTATACATATTAACGTTACAACAGAGAAAGATATTATGGGCTTGAAAACTTCACCTTAGCAAGATTGAAAGGTTCACAGTCTGTTTCTCTTTTTTCTTTTTTTTTGTTTAATTTTATGAAGGTGCATTGCATCATAGCATTCTATAGGTTTAAGGTGTGGATCATCATAAGTCTGTATGTAATATATTACTCACCCCAACAATTACTCTCCCTCACCACAGAATTGACCCCTTTTAGCTGACTTACCTACACTCCCCCTTCCCTTCTCCTTCTGGTCACCACTAATTTGGCCCTATAGTTCTATTTTTTGTGTGATTTGATTCATCTGTGAGTTTGGCTTCTCTGTATCCCACACCTGAGTGAGCTCACAGGCTGTCTGTCTCTGTGTGACACATTGTTTCAGATGGCTGCGTATCTCTGTTAATACAGGTGAAGTCCCCCTCTAATCATTGACTAATGCGGATAGAAGTGTCGGTAGGAAATGTGATCGATAAAAACTTCACAGATTCAGAGGTTTCTCAAGGGATCACAAGAAATTCATTCAAGGTGAAAGCAAGGTGCAGGCAGGAATGAAGGCAAATAGGCAGGCAGGAAGAGGGAGGAGGAAGAAGCACTTTATTTATTTTAGTTATTCATCCTGATTGTTCCCCCTGGGCCCTGAGACACGAACAGAGGACTTAACTGCTACTCCCCCAGGGCGCACCAACAAGTACCTGATTTTTAATACCAATGTACATAATAAGCCAATATCTACACTCATTTAAATGCAAAAATAAGGAAATGTAGACTATGTTAGGCATCTACTAAAGACACATAGATATAAGAAGCATGAAATACATGCAACCTGGGTTGATGTAAACCTAACTAAAGATGAAGCAGTTCCTGGGGAGAACACTCAAAAATTAATTGCTATTGCAAATAAATATTAATTATTTTTATACTTCATTTGAGAAAGGCAAACCTTTTAGTTCAACTAAGGTCTTAAAATAATATTGAATTGGACTTGCTGCCTGAAGTAAAATATGTTTGCATTTCACTGCCACGTAAAATTATAGGTTATTTCCTTTCATTCCCTGATATATTTATTCAAGCAATGTTTACTGAGTGCCTACTAGTTGATGGGCGGGTAGCTTGTTTCCACTCCTTATGGGTGTGCTTCTCGTTTGTTGTGGTTATTAAACTGGCAGACCTCACTATGTGGGAGGGGCTGTAGTGGAGCAGACAGATGACTGGTACATAAAAAGCAAAATTTCACAGGAAACAGGAAGTCATTCATTTCGTCACTATCATGAGAAAGGAACCTCTATGAGCCCAGAAATTAGAACTGAGCAGATTTGAGTTGGGTAATATCAAGTTAATTGCCCTGATAATGCATCTCAAACTATTCATTTGTTCCCTGAGCATCTCAAACTAAATGAGGTTAAAATGTGTCCCTACTACATGGACCTTAGGAGACTTTATAAGAAGCATCACCACATAAGTGATAAATGCCACCCACATGTAAGCCATATGTTTAGTCACGTTCGGAGCACATTTCTTCTTCAATTATTTCATTCTAATTAGCACTTGCTCCCTTGCTTCTCTTGAAGAAGCTCTTCCAGTGAGTCCACTGGGCCTTACAAAATCTGCCAGTCTTCTCCAGCCATTTTTTTCTTTAAATACTAGTAAAATAACATAAACCCCATTCTACGTGACCATAGAGATTTGGACACCTCCTCGCAGGAGGCCAAGGAATACAAGTCCCGGGAGAGAGTTCTGCCTATTGCTCAGCGCACTGCTGAGACCATTCTAATGCCTCACGTCTTTGTCCCAGGTGAGTCCAGCCCTGCACCCACAGGAGGCCGCCATAATGAACTACATGGATGGTTTAGAAGAAGGTATGTGTTTCATCATGTGCAAAGAAAAACATTATCATAAACCCAATCACGTCCTGCAATGACCCTACCTCCCATGACCTTTCATTGATTTGAGAAACCTATGGACTTATTGTGATGATCAATTTGCAAAGTATACAAATGTCAAATCATTATGTCATACATCTGAAACCAGACAATGTTCTGTGTCAATTGGATTTCCATTCTTTTTTTAAGAGGAAGGAAGAGAGAGGAGGAGAAAGAAACATTTTTACATATGAATCCATTTCCGGTTGTTCCCCCTGGTCCCTGGTCCTAAACCGGATCCTTGGGTTTTCTGTGCTCTGCCCCAGACACCATCTTAACTAAGCCACCAGGGCCCACCGACTTTTTGAAAGTCTATGAAACATCTTGCAAGCTAAGCGCTTTGAAAGTCTATGAAACATCTTGCAAGTTAAGTGCTTTGTAAATTATTACAACACATACACCATATAAAAACATGAGTATACCACTGGGAAAGACATCTATTATAGAATTTTCTTTGTAAAAGATATAAATAAATATAAGAAAATTATTTAAATATGTAATACTGATTCATTCAAAAACGACTTGTGGCCTGTTCAGGCCAGGCCTGGGCAGGACACTGGAGATAGATGGCAATTAAGACAGAAACAGTTCACTAATCTGCCATCAAGGAAATAGCTAATTTGCAAAGTAAGAGATTTAAGCCTCTCCCCTTCCTTAGAGATGATGCCTTGAAGTTTGATTGAGACCAAAGGATGGCCAAGTACTGACCCGCTAACACCAAATGGAAGTCCATCATTCACACAGGCATTCTTCACTCTTTTTCTTTCTTTTTTCTTTCTTCTCCTCTGACTGGATAATTTCTAATAACTTGTCTTCCACTGCACACATCTCTCCTGCTGGATCAAGTCTGGTTGATGATTTTGATTGCATTTTTTTCCTTTCATCCATTGTATTCTTCAGCTCCAGACTTTCTCTGGAAATTTCTTTGTTTTTTGTTCGTTTGTTGTTTTATGATTTCGCTCTCTGTGTTAATCTTCTAGTTTGGCTCAAGTATTGTTTTCTGGATTTCATTGAAATGTCTTTCTGTGTTCTTTTGTAGCTCAGCGAGCTTCCTTAGAACAATTCTTTGGAATCCTTTGACAAATCACAGATCTCCCTCACCTTAGGGCTGATTTCAGGAATGCGCTTGTGTTCCTCTGCAGGTGCTGTGCGTACTGATTGCTCAAGTCCCTTCAAGTGTTCTGTCGCTGTCTTCACACCTGAAGCAGCAGTCACTTCCTTCAGTCTTCCCTGACAGTCTTCAGGAGAGAAACTCCTTTGTCAGATCTGGTGATCCGATGCTTTCTCCGACCTTTCCTGCGGGCATCTGCCCCACACTAGCTATCTCCTGCTGAAGAGGAATTCTTTTTTTTTAAGGGAGGAAATGGAGGAGTAGCTGGAGGGGAAAGCGAGGTCAATAGCAGTGTTTAAATGTTGTTGTTGTTGCTTTTAGAAGGAAAGGTACAGGCAGGAAGAGAGGGGAGGAAGAAGCACTTTATTTTAGTCAGTTGTTCATCATTGGTTGTGTCCCCCGCCCCAGGTCTTGAACGCAGACCTTGTGATGTTTGTGGACGGTGTCTGGTTTAATCCGCTAGCCCACCAGGGGGCGCCAGAATCTTAACGTTGTTGGCCTCCCGTCCACCTTGCAAGGCCAAGCTGGGTGTGGTTAGCCTCACCTTTGCTTTCTCCTGGGTGGTGCCGAATGCTCAAGTCTGAGCTCTCTCCCAGTTCTGCGGGGCCCACCAGCTTTTTGCACATGCTCAGTGGCCACCCACAAAGGCCACTGTTACCACCGTTGGGAGCTAGCCTCAGGGGGAGAGGAGTGCGGTGCTCAGAATGTGGAATTTCCTGTGGGTCCTTTGGGGGGAATCACAAATAAGGCATCGCTGGTAACTCTTGGGTGGGCTTCCTGATGGACTCAACAAAGCAGTGGGATGGTGTCCCCTTTCATGTCCTACGAGAGCCGTGTCCACTGTTCCCCTTTGTCCTTCACGTGGGAGCACACATTATTCTCTAGAAGGGCCAAGAAAGATGTGGGCCTCTGGCAGCGTCCCACCCAGCTGGGGACGCCAAGCACTCTGTCACAAGCCCCAGTTCCACTCCTGAAACCCTGCAGCCGAGGCCGCTCTCACCCGTGAGCTGTGACACCAGTGGGCAGGATGATGTCAGCAATGTGACACTGTTCTCTTTCCCGGTTAATGTGTCCGAGCTCAGAGTTTTCGTCCCCAACAGTATGCTCGGGCTCCTCTGCTGGACTCCAGATCCCACAAAGCGCGTCTCCCACGGGGCGTGCTCATCAGTGCCGGAGGAACGCCCCTCCCCACTCATTTTGCCGGTGTACCGTCCAGACCCCTGAGGCAGCCCGCGCAGGCCCTCTCCAGTGTTTTATACTGGAGCTTCGGTCCTAGGAAGCTGCATTCTAAGCAAATATTCCAATTGACTCTAAAGCAAATCATGCATGATCCTCACTGAAAGTGCTTCAAATACAAAGGCTTCAGTTCAGATCTGTCCCCTCATTCTCACATCTTTGAATTTTTGGTTGTACACTGACATCTTAGTTAAGACAAAGGCTGAATAACAAAACCACTCTTTATGTAAAACACATTAGAACAGCCTGTCTTTGTTTAAGCCAAGTGTGCATCCTCTGTCATTAAATATGATTGCTCAAGTAGAGTGACCTCAATTAACTGAGAACAAGCCAGCACCATTATCAATACTAAATTGCTAAAACGGTTATCATTGAGAATAGGGAAGAAAAATAAATGGGCCCTTTCAGGCAAGGCATTAATAAGGGAGATATTTTTCACTTTGCAAGGAAAATAAAAGCTATTCCTTTTGTCAAACTCGACTTGGCAATGAATCACTGAAATGTGCGTAGCGCAACCTTGCCAGTAACAATTAAATATCAGCAACTCCAATCACTATCTTCTCAGTTAGAGATTCTCTAGAGCAGGTCTTAAAAACATGGTTCCCATTTCAACACATCAGCAACATCCGGGGCCTTGTTAGAAACAAAACTTCTCAGATCCCTTCCAGACTGACTGAGTGAGAATCTCTGGGAATTGAGCCCGACATCTGCACTGTAACTGAACAAGAATCTCTGGGGAACTACTAGAGTTATTGAAGATATGAAGAAACCTGTGTGCTAATGGTGAGAAACAAAATGGTGCGGCCACAGTGGAAAATAGTATGGTGGTTCCTCCTATAAAACTAAAACTAGAACTAACTTATGGCCCGACCTTTCCACTTCTGGGTATTTATTTGCCAAAAATAAAATTGAAATCAGAATCTTGAAAAGATATTTCATCGCATATTCATTCATAATAACAAGATGTGGAAACAACCTAACAGTCCATAGACACATAAGTGGATAAAGAAATGTAATATACACATACAATAGAATGTTATATTGTCTTTTAAAGGATGGAAATTTTGCAATGCACAGAGAGTGGTAAAAACCTGAAGATATTATGCTACGTGAAATAAGCCCATCGCAGAAGGACAAATATTGTGTGACTCCGTTGACATGAGGTATGAAAAGTAGTCAAAGTCTTAGAAGGCCAGAACAGCATGGTGATTATCAGAGGTTGCATGTAAGAAGGGGACAGAGAATTACTCATCAATAGGCATCAAGTTTCAGTTAAGCAAAATGAATGAGCTCTAGATCTGTTTACAGTATTGTAACTGCTGCCGACAAAGTTGTGTGTTGTACATTAAAAGGGTAGATCTCATATTAAGTGATTTTATTAAAAACTAGACTAGGATGAAGTGGAATGAAATAGAACAGAAAGAAAACAGCAAATAGATTAGAAAAGAAAATAATAGAATGGATTGGAATAGAATAGAAAACAACAGAACAGTATACAGTGGAAGACAAGAGAATAGAAAAATTATCCTGGTAACTGATACAGGATGTAGTTTGAGACCCTCTAGTGCAGAGAAGTCGGGAGTAAGCTATTTGTGTATTGTGCGATAAGTAGAGATAATAAAGCTAATATGAAATCATTATAAGGAAGGATGTAAGAAGCAAAAAGAAAAGAATTTCTAACACAAATGAGCTTTACATTAAGGAATCTGGTTATTTTCAGACAGCTGAATCAGATGTGCTAACCTTTTATAGCATTCTACTCCCACTGGTAAAATCCTTCAGTTCAATTTAATTAGAACTATGGTTTACAAAGTACATTTGTAGACATCTCATTGGATCCTCATAGTAATTCATGCAAAAGGCAGAGATTATTTCCATTTTATAAATGAGACAGTAGATACAGAGATGAAGAAATTTACATAAACTCTCACGATTATTAATTAGCAGAGTCAGAATTTGAATTCTAGACCATCGCTCATTCCCTAATCCATGCTGTTTTTCTGTTGACTAAATGTAGCCCTGTTCAGGAAGTTTCTCCTAAAGAGTTTACAAGAGAATTTCTCAACCTCCACACCAGAGACATTTTTGGCTGGTTTTTTGTTATGTGAGGTTGCTGGTAGGATGTTCAGCAGCATCCCTGACCTCCACCCACTAGGTGGCAGTATAGCGCCGCCCTACCCCCCCCCCCCCTCGTCATGACAACCAAAAAGAAAGCGGGAGTTGGGGGGGGAGCAAATCACCCCTGATAATAAATGATTTAGTCCAACTAAACGTACATCAGAATCATCTGAGGAGCTTCTTAAACTTCAAAAGGCTAAGCTTCACCCCCAAGAGTTTCTGATTCAGTAGGTCACAGATGGGACTTGAGAATTTGCATCTAACAAGTTCCTTGGTGACGTTAATGCTGCAGATTCAGGGACCACACTTTGAGAATCACTGGTCTACACTGCATGTGAAGACAGAAAGTCTGTCCACAAAAATGTTTTGTTATTTTGAATGTTTCATTACAAGAAGAGGCGAAAGAGGAGTTGGAAGAGAAGAAGGAAAAATCAGAATAAACAAAAATTGCCTTAATCTGCACACAGCACAGCGGTTCTATGCACAACTTCTTCCCACACACCCAAGCTGAAGTTGAAGCTGAAATGAGGTTTCCGTTATGAATACATGATCCTAAAATAGTATTTAAGCAAAAAAGTACTGTTCCACTGCTGAGTGGACAATTCTTATTACCTACATCTCATTATGAAAGTTTAAAATGTATTAGACCTTTAATTTCTCTTGTGACACAGGACAGAAAACAAGATAACACTCTAATTTGCTAGAGCTAACAGGTTCGATCAAGAGTTAAAATGAATAATACTCTCCCATCTAGAATTATGGAAAGGATCATATGCTGTGATGAATTTTAAGTACTCCCTATGCAAGGGAGAGACAGAAATCATGAAGTGCGGGTGTAAAACTCTTCAACTGATGCTGATACTTAAAAGCAGAAACAAATTCATTACCAGGGCTAAAAGATTCTCTTTCTTTATTTCCTGGATTTTAAGGAACTACTGAATTGTTACATTTATGATGTGCAGATTCTACTATCTTAGTTTCTGTTTTGAAGTAGATTTTTAAGTTGCTTTAAGAAGTCTTAATAATTCTGAGATTCATTTCAGAATTTGATTTTTGGAGTGTAATTTTTGCTGTATATAAATTTTATAATGCAATTGTATTGCAGCAGCTCTGCATAATAACATTATATAGGTTTAAGGTGCTGTTCATTGTTAAAGTAATATTTTTTAAAGAAAGATGATTTTCTTTAAAGGAGAGGGTCGAATTTTCTTCAGATTTTAAGGCTTGTAATATAAGGAAATTGTCCATAGAGAATACTGATCCAGCAGTCAGTAGAATGTCCAGACACAGGGGAGCTTTCCCTATGATGTGCTGATTTCCTAGTCATCTAGACGAGCAGGCTCAACTTCACCCAAAAGTGGTTTGTAAAGAATTTGAGCTGAACAACTAACTGGTTGACTACCTTCATTCAGGTAAGCTAACTGGCAATCTGCTTTCTGTTCCCCTTAATATATTGCTTCACTGGGTGTTTTTCTTCCTCTATATTTCTTAAATGATGTTTTAGTAGGTCATCATCTTTACATCAATTTTGAAATATTGTGAAGTTATTATGAGAGTAATTGAAGAAGAGACACTTTATTGCTTCCATCCTAAAAGAAAGAAAAAGGATATAATGTGACTGGAAATTATTTTACTTTGATGGTGCTCATGGAAATACGATGAGTACATTTCTGTACCAGAGGTTTTCTTTTTGGGGTCGAATTTGACATATTAAAAACAAAGCATTTAATAGTGAGATAAATCAGAAGGAAAAGGACAGACACTGTGATTGAACTCATATGCAGTAATTAGAGAAGTCAAGCAATCAAATGAACCAAACCAAGCAAAATTGCACTTTCAGTCTATCGAATAAAATTGGTGATTACTGGAAGAGAAGGGAGAGAGTGGATGAATTAGACAAAGGGGGTCATTTTGCTGGTGAAAGGTAGAATTGACTTTTGGGGAACTAAATGAGGCAGATGCTGACGTACGAAGACATATACCTTGAATCTATATAATGTTATAGTGTAGTGTCCCTGCCACGAAATTAGAATTAAAATAAACAGTAAAAAAAGCTAAGTGTTCACATCTTAATAACTGATAATTACGTAACTATGGTCTCAGTGTTTATAAATGATTGAAAGGGTAATGACACAGTACAAATGTCTCATAAGAAATGAATTAGAGTTTTTTAATGAAAACAGCAAAATGACTAGAGGCTAAAGTAAGCAAAATTTGCAAAATCTTTCCTTTTCCATAAACTTCCTCTATATACCCTAATTAGGATATGAATGTGAAATAGAGAGTTCATCAAACCTTTCATGGCTTATACATTCACAAGAAGAGCTACCATGCTGGGTAATGAGCCAGTTGATCTCAAGAATGAGAATTTTATGCGAAATTTCTTTTGAAGACTCATTTCACCATTTCTCTTCTCCTCCAGAGCGTCCAGCCCCAGATGCCCCACAGACATCAAACAGCAGCATCAACTCTACCATCAGCCAGCTGAGCTGCCAGACAGAGTAAGTGCCATAAGTAAGCCAGACAGAGTAAACTCCCAAGAAGAAACATCTTGCCATGGCAGTGCCCCGGGTCTGCACTGAAGGAAGGGCTTCAGACCTTTGCACCCGTAACTCCTCCCTTGAGTGGTCCTTGAGCCATTATTCTACAGACTGAGCTTCAGACCCCTTTGGAAAGCCAAGGAAATTCTGAAGCCTCTGTGAGGCTCTCAGTAATAGAATGAAGAAGAGTCTCACAACCAGTTTCCAGATAAAAATCATTCTTCTGTTTCTTCCTCTCCTGCAGTGTCTGTGTGGGATTCCCACCTTAACCCTTCTCCGGAGAACCCGTTGGTTCCATGATGACTATCACTGAGTCGTAGACTGTGACTCTAGTCCCCTGACACTTATCGACTGGGAAAGGGAAGCTGATAACTATGATCTGGGTGACTCAGAAAAACACTTCATTTGTATCTGCCTAATGGAAAGAAACTGGACTTGACAATTATTTGATAATAAAGTTAATTAAAGAAAGAAATGTGGTCATTACAATGCCCAAAGTGGATTTTATCTTTAACTAGACACATGTACTGTCTAGTCAACTGAAATGAAACAAATAATGCTTAACCAACATCGCCCTACAAAGGCCTGAATAGACTCAACTCCGCTGTCTGAACAGTCGAGGGAAAATCGTTTCTGTCTGAAACCGTCTTTACAGCAACTTTGCTTGTTGACGTCCCTCTGGGATGGCAGATTCCCAAGAGGGCCTTGCCTCCATCATCTCCTTTTGTATCCAGGCATCATCAGGAAGGAGCCTGTCCCATAGTTTGCACTTACAAAACCGACATGGAAATCCTGGACTGTTTAATATGAAAGCATTTCAGACCTGCATGGAAATGTCCACAAGGCAGTTTGAGTTAGGACTAGTGCATCACGGCTTCCTTTGTTTTGTTTGCTCGATGCATGTTTAGACCAGCTCATGTCATAAACTGTGCTCGTGAAGATGGACATAAGTCAGTAAGGTACAGCCTTTACCTTCAAGCATTCTGGGCTCTAGGAGGAAAGACAGAAAAGGCCAACACCATTTTGGTGGATGTTGACTATGACTCTTCAGAAAAATGCCAGCACATTTTCAGAGTAGAGTCGGTGGTCCTTAAAATGCTCTGGGCAGAAGGTGCTTCAGTGAGAAAGTGAAGAAACATCTCTAAACATCAATGGCACGATACAGAAACTGTATAACCCGCCTTAAGGTTTTTTCACAGTGGTGGTTACACAGGGGTGTCATTATGTGCTGACACAGGTAATTCATATTTTAAGAAGGTAAAGTACATGTAAAGTGATTTAAAGACAGCCTTGAACCTGAGGGGTGCTGCATGTTAATTCTGCCCTTTAATGTTTAAAACTCGTGTCAGCCTTGTTATGTGTCAGAATTTTGTGTTTATGCATCTCCCAAGGCTGTTTACATTAAACGCCTTATTTTTGGAATAGCTGAAATTCTCCTGTTTAAGTCTCTCAGCCTCTAAAGAGCTCTGATCCTTTACATATTGTTTCTCTACACTTCTGTGCTCCCTGAGGTTAATAATAATGAGTCAATGTGAAACCTTCATAAAACACTTTAAATTGCCCTAGAAATGAAAATCTCAATTATTGTGATTAAATAATCCCTCTCCAGCAAAATGGAGTATAATTTGGAGCTGCTTATAAATTATAGCAAAACAATATGTAGTTTTCTCTTATATCTCTTCAATTCCTATTAATGTTTCCTGGCACATGAACATTTTATGAGTGAAATGTAGCCACTTCCTTTGTCTCTCTTTGATAATAAATAGACCAACAGGGATCACAGCAGCCTTAGGATATAGTCCAAAGGGAGCAAGCTTTAAGACCGAGGCAAATGGGACCAGAAGGAATAGGAGGAACAATTTTAGGAAAATCACAAAGAAGAAAATTATAACTTGCCAACCATGTGAGAATTTTATGAGAGAATAAATACTATTTTATCAACATAGGATCAGAGAGTTAAAGACATGATAATGGAACTATAGCGATATATACATTTGTATACAAATACATACTCTATATTTGACTATGGATAGATAAATAGCAACATATACATGTATACAACATATATGTGTTGTATACATTATATTATATAGTACATGTATATATGAATATAAAGTATGTGTCTATGTATATATGTGAGTGAGTATGTATGTTTAGATATATAAATACATAGATATGTATCATATACCATGTAATAGTCATACATATACATGATATTCACATACACAAATACATATACTATATATAATAAAATGTTTATGGGATATAAATGTAAATACACGTTAAACTTATATTGCTATCATGTCACATACCAATTGCACAGAGAAAATTTTAAAGATTTTTCCATTAAAAGGTGGGATGTTTTTATTCAATGATTATCAAAGCTCTGATATAGTAATAAGATATTGCCTCAACAGGATCTTAGACATTTTAAAATCATCTTCCCATATGCAGGCTTATGTAGTATATCTCAACCCAAAGAATATATTTAAACTTCTGAAACATATGGGCGCCCTTTTTAACTAAAAAAGATTTGAAGATTAAAATTTGACTTCAGAAGTAGTAAATGTCTAAGTTGAAATAGTTACTTTTTAATATGTGAATGCTATCCTGAGAAAAGCTCAGATCCATTTCCAGAGACATCCAATTTGAAAATAGAAAGTCAACTCTGTAGCGACCATTGTTGATTTGCCAGCAGTGATTATCCCAGCTTTTATCCCTATAAGATCCCCCTGAATGCCCTTCCCTAGGTAGCCAGGGGTCACAGGGGCCAATGACTCACCCCTATCTCCAGCACTGGTTCAGGATTCTGACCTTTGGGGATGATGAGAAACTGAGGGAACCTGCAGCAGTGGTCAAACCATCCATTTATGATAAAGGCAAGGACTTCAGAGGATGGAGACAGAAAGGATCTCTATCCTTGAGGCTTTGTTGAACCCGAATCACATCCTTAGAGCCCCTTGCCTCTGAATACTCCGTTACTATAGATCATGCATGAGCTAGGATTCCTGTTGTTCTGAAAAGAGTCCTCAAGGTTATTAGAATTTACTAGGATATCATTTAAATGATGTTCCATAAATTTTTTTTTGTTGTCTGCAGGATTTTGTAAGTTAACTGCCATCTTAAACCATTAATAAAGAATTATTGGAAGGTACTATTGACTGAATGTCTGCGTTACCCAAGTTCATATGCTGAAACCCAACCCCTGATGAGAAGGTATTAGGTGAGATGAAGTCTTTGGGAGTTAATTTGGTCATAAGCATGGGGCCCTCAGGAATGAGATTAGTGTCCTTAAACAAGTGACCAAAGAGAACTCTCTCGACCATTCTGTCGTGTGACAGGAGACATGAAAAGATGTCCATCTACAAACCAGGAACCAAGTCCTTACCAGACACCCAGCCAGATGGCACCTTGCTTTTCAACTTCCCAGTCTCCAGAACCGTTAAAAAAAAAAGTCTATTTTTCATAAGCTTCTGAGTCTAAAGAATTTTGTTATTAGTGTACTGAATGAACATACTGTGACAGGAGACCATAACTTCCTCCAAATCATTTGTAACTTTTCTATTGGCCCAAGAATTTTAAATGTTCCATTTTCATAATTAATGGAAGAAGGAAAGAAAAAACAACAAAATGACAGTTTTGAAGCATTCCAAAGCTGCAGGTTATTTAGGTCCCTGAAAAGATAGATCCAAATGGAATTTTAATAAATTAATCTCTATATTGAATGCTAGACAAGCAGGGTGAAGTCTGCCTCATGCACTTAGTGATTACTCTGCCAGTAACCACGATGTGCATTATTGTACTTGGACCTTATTGGACAGTTACTGAAAGTCTAGTCTATATCAAACATAGGGCTAAGTGCTTTTACATGCGTCAGAATCTTTACAAAATAGCTACTGTGTAAGAATAAATATGTCCATTTAGTAGATGAGGAAAATAAAGCTTGGTAGGATTTAGTAACCTGGATACACAGAGAGTAAATAGCAGAACCAGAGACTGACCCTCAAAACCATGCTCTTGATTCTTAGCTCCTGAGATAGAAGATATTAATGAAAGATATTTTAATAGTTACTAGATTTCTGTTGCTACTATAATAAATTACCACAAATTTAGTCGTCAAAATGACACATACTTATTATCTTACATTCTAGAAGCTAGAAATCTAAAGTCAGATTCACTGGACTAAAGTCCAGTTGTCAGCAGGGCTGGTCCCTTCTGGAATTTCAGGGAAGAATCTGTTTCCCCGCCTTTCCTGCTTCTAGAGTTTACCTATGTGCCTTGGCTTGTGGCCCCTTGCTCATCCAAGTACATACTCCAGCCTCTACTTCACATCGCCTTCTGACCCTGTTCCTTCCTTCCACCCATAGGCCCTAGGATCACGTTGGACACACTAAGATAATACGGGGTAATCCTCTCTCAAGATCTCTATCTCAGTCGTGTTTTCTAAGTCCCTGTCACCATGTAGGTAGCATTCACAGGTTCCAGGAATTAGGTGCATTATTTAACCTACCATGACGAGACTATCAAAATAAAGATCAAAGCGATCACAAAAAGAATGAAAGAAAATAAACATAAAAAGAACCTGGGTAAGGACCTACTACCATAAACATACATAGATTGGCGACTCAGTGGCACTCAAGGATTGAAGTAAATGGGATCTATTATGTCAGTTGCAATAACATGCAAAGACTCTCAACAATTAGACACAGAATGAATTTGCTAATTGCTGGTGGCTTTACTCACACCTACATAAAGGCTAGAAGAAAAGCTGGAAAAGCACAGCAACTCCTCTTCCTCCACCCTCCCAACAAACCCATATGAGTCTCTACCAGAAACCAGTCGCTGACTTCTGGTGCTTCCCAGTTCTGCGTAACTGAAGGACAGAAGGGGAAAATGAGGCAGAGGATGAGAAATCGAAACTGTGTGCATCTCTGTTTCTTAGAAAGCCCCCATTTGGCCCAGGGTCATCATCTAGCTGATCACGTGGGAGATCATGGGCCATTTTCATACATCAGGTGTTTACTCAGAATGAGCTGGGAGCCACTGGAAGGTGTTGGAGAAGTGATCTAATTTGTGACTGACTCTGGAGTGGAGAAGAAGCAAGACAGAGCATGGAGAACACTCCCCCAAGGGACTCTGCCCTTGGTCCTTCCCATGTGCTTCAGCCCTTTCCTCCAGCATCGCTCCCTGGGCCACCGCCATGGGCTTCTAGGTCTGACCCACAAATCCCTTGTGAACCACAGCTCTGGCTAATCTCCAGTATGCTCCCAGCTTTGTCGTACGTGCAGACCAAACATGATTCTGTCCCCACTCTCCTGCTGACATTATCGTTAGGCCTTGCAGGGTCAAGCTTTTCCCTAAGTAGGCAGAAGGCTCCCTACACAAAAGCTGGGCACTTGCCCGTCACTCAGTCTTCGTGAGCACGAGCAGATTTCTTCAGAGGACGAGGCATGAGGATCTTTGGCATACACAGTTCATACACACTCCATTTGTTTATTTTTTCCTCACTGGAGGAGCATTGCATCATAGCATTGCATAAACTTAAGATGTGCGTCATCATAAACCAACATTCGCATATCACACATTAAGTTTGCCACCAGCGACCCCAGTTTCCTTACATTTTCCTTTGCTACATAAAGAGATCATCATAATATCACACATTCTTGATGGAAGTCCAAAAAATTCATAGGGCGGGGGCGGGGGGGTGTTTGCAAAATGTCCGAAAATGACAAAGAAACTTGCATTTTAACCCAGCAGTCCCAGTGCCAGTACATTGGCTTGGTCACTACTGCATGTTTGTGATACTCAAATGTTGGAAATGATCAGCATTTCCCTATTGGAAGATTACTTAGACCAGAGTTTCTCAACCAGGTGACTTATCTTTGGTGTCACACTGGGAAGGGGTACTCCTGGCATCCAGCAGCAATGTTCAGGATGTTGCCAAGTCTCCTGCCAGGCAAAGGGCAACAAAAGGAGACGCTCAGGCAAAACTTTCAACGGTGCCAAGGATGAGGAGTCCTGGGTGCCATAAGCATACATATAGTGAATATGATGCAGTGATTAAAAAATAGGGTAGACACCCTCTAAGTACAGGTAGAAAAAAAATCTTTAAATTATATTAAGTGGAAAAATCAAGGTCAAAATATCACATGATAACTTTTGTATGAAAAAAGAAAATGCATATGTATGTGTGTATCTGCTTTTGTCTTCATAAAAGAAATACTAAAGGAACCCATGGAATTAATGAGGGTGATTACCAAGTGGAGATTGATCGGACTTGGAGGGCAGGTTGGGTGGAGACATACTGGGTGCAACTCTTCTCAATGTAAGTCTCAATATGCTATTTTAATTTAGAACCTGTGTCACCATTGCCACTTCAAAACTAAATATTAACATGTAGGTTACAAAGACATAAAAGGCATGTGAGGTCTTTGAGAAGATCTATAATTATCTGGCATTATGCTTTCCCTAAAATGAACACTTAAAAATTCATTAAAGGAATGTAATTTAAGTCAAGCCAATAGCTTTCACACTCTTAAGTACTTACATAAATATATTCATGAGAATTGGGTTAATTAAAAACTAAACGACAGTGTAACTTGTAGCCTTTGACCTCAGAGAGGTCCCAGTCAGGAGCAGAAATCAAGCATACACAACAGTTAAAGAGCAATCCAGTTCCTTGGGTCATTTAATGGGGGAAAATGAATTTTTCACTGTAGATGATTTTCAAAAAAAGTGAAAGTGAGTTGTATTAAGCTGAGAGCCAATTTATCATCTGTTTTTTTCATTGAACATGCGAATATGGCCTCTTAATTTACAGAAACATCTGAGTTTGATTCGGAGGGTTACAGTTTTTGTTAATGAAACAAAGGGTAGGATTAAAACAATGGCATCATAAACGCCAATAGAGCAGACAAACAAGTAAGCCAACACTGACGTGAATGTCACCTCAAGGTGACATGGCAGTAAGTGCTGAGGGGCTGCTGCCCCCAAGAGGTTAAATCAAAAAATTCCCGTTTGTGGGGACGGAGGAACTGGACTGTGGGTGGTGAATGTCCTTCCTGTATTATACACAGATGATGATGGACAGTTACTCCCCCACTTAAATCTCTATGCTGTGGCAGAGTACTATTCTTTCAGTAAAGTAAAAAAGAAATATATTTCTAAAAGTGTAAACTAAAAAAAAAAAATTCTTCTAACTTAAAAGGATGCTTCTTTTAACTTCAAGAGCCAAACAATTGAGAGAAGACATAGGATGAAGCCTTGTTTGATAAGGGAGTGAGCCCCTAACCCACTAATTCTGGCAGGAATAGGGAAGAGGGGCACTTTGAGGGGAGAGTGTGAACTGCTAAATGCATCCAACAAGCATCAGGAGAAACTTCTTGGGGGGAGATTTCTTAACTTGTAAATTCATACCTTTTTTTATTGCTTCTGCCCCAAATTCCTCCACAGATGCTAGTGGATGAGTGGGTGACACCCAGTAAATGTAACTAAAGCGCTCTACGTCTATGTGGATGATTCGGGAAAAGCTGCGGTGAGGTTGGGGTCTACCTCACTGTAGGCCAGAGCAGAGGACCCACTTCAGAGACCATTCTCAAATGCAGTGGAAATGAAATCCTCCTGAAAATATCTGCACCACCGAATTTTTCCTAACGTCACAGGCAGGAGAAAGAGAGTCTGGGACCCACAGTTTCCAGGAGGGGTCTCCTCTAGCAAAAGAATATAAAATGCCCCTCCAAAGGGTCCGAGTCACTTTGAAAAAGACTCAACCATTTCAAACATCTTCAAAGTAAAGAAAGAAAAAATCAGGCAAAGGATAGGTGGTGAGATGAGTACTTGTCATACCTTTGTGAATCCCACTTACACAGAAGTCCAAATGTGTTTCTTTATCATCTCTAGTAGTATCCGAAAACCAAAGATCACAAGTTAATCCCTCCACGGAGCACAAAGGAGGCACTCATTTTGGATCTGAAACAGCAACTGGACTCGTGGTGTCGGGACACATTAGCTGAGAGTTCCTCCAGGGCTGGCCCGTGTGGGTCAGTTTATTCCCTGAGCAGCTCCTGTGGGCAAAGGACAGAGCACGTGTCTCCTCCTGCACAACATTGACACGATTCTGCAGCCCCGAGTCAAAGCCAGTGTGCACCTGACGCGTGCACCTGACACGAGCACCTGAAGCACCTGACGCACCTGACGCGTGCACCTGACGTGATCACCTGAGGCATGCACCTGACGTGTGCACCTGACGCGAGCACCTGACGCGAGCACCTGACGCGAGCACCTGACGCACCTGACGCGTGCACCTGACGCGAGCACCTGACGCGAGCACCTGACGCACCTGACGCGT
The DNA here is from genome assembly GCA_004363575.1 of Solenodon paradoxus. Classification (NCBI taxonomy): domain Eukaryota; kingdom Metazoa; phylum Chordata; class Mammalia; order Eulipotyphla; family Solenodontidae; genus Solenodon; species Solenodon paradoxus. The sequence goes on from RJWH01010080.1 coordinate 18,696, forward strand.
GCACCTGACGCGAGCACCTGACGCGAGCACCTGACGCACCTGACGCGTGCACCTGACGCGAGCACCTGACGCGAGCACCTGACGCACCTGACGC
>RJWH01010081.1:0-18765 GCA_004363575.1 Solenodon paradoxus
AGAGGAGGGAGGAAGGAAGGAAGGAAGGGAGGGAGGGAGGAAGGGAGGGAGGGAGGGAAGAAGGAAGGAAGGGAGGAAGGAAGGCAGGCAGTCAGGCAGGCAGTCAGGCAGGCAGAGGAAGAACGGGCATCTTTATTAATTTTGAGTTATCACCCACCTCTGGGTGACATGGTCTTACAGGGTCTCACATCTGAGTCTCGGCCACCTGAGCCCAAGGGCGCCCCTGGGACAGGTGTTTGCAGGCAACAGAGGTGTCCAGAGAGGTGCATGGATGGAGTGTGTCTTTTTCTTGCTGAAGGGTGTTTCGTGGCATGGGAGTGCCACAGCCTGTCACCTTTCAAAGGATTCTGGGTGGTCACCAGCCTTTGCTGGTTAAGAGGAAGCCACTGAGCCCCCACGCAGCGTGATGGCTCAGGCCTCCTGGGGCCCCGCCTTTGTTCTCCCTCCACAAGGTATTCTGGTGCCCGCCTCCCTGTGACTCTGGAGGTTTTGCTATTCTGACCCCTCAGGGGGTCCCCAATTCGATACCTTTGGGGATTAGCGCCTTCCACCCCTGTCAAACCCAGGTCTAGGAACAGTTCTTCTGGGGAAGGAGGCACTTCACCCGCTCAGCCTCCCTCCCTCTCCAGGGGAGCCTCCCTGCAGACTGGACCGGGTCCTGGGGAGGCTGGCAGACACCCTGGACTCCTGTCCTCTTCTCCCCAGAGAGGGACCATGAGGATTACAGCCTAAAACACCAGGCCTGCATGCACCTGGGTCTCTGTACCAGCGGAAGGGTATTGAGTCACCTGCTGTGCAGAAGGGACCTTGAGCGCCGTCTCCAGAGGGGCTGATTTTGTGGAAAACTTTCTCACTTGCTTCCAGAAAAAAGCGACTTCTCCATAAGCCTGAAAGGATTATATTTCAATCACTCTCTTAACTACAGAGACAGGTGGCGAAGACCATGTGTTTTCAACATCCTTGAGAGAAATCACTAGTCAAATGGTTAAAAATAAATCCTGCCATTCATTATTTATCTTTGCTGCATAATGCATGAAGGCCTTGGGTCAGGCCCATCTGTGTTTTCAACAAGGGCCTCAAATGTCAGCTCACTGCCTCATGAGGCTGCCCTGGAAGGGACTTTGCCATCTCGACCTTCCTTCTCTTGATCTGTATTCAGGGGACTTGATGGGCCTGGAGCCTGGAGGCCTCTTGCATCATCCACAGCTCTCTGCCTTCTACTGAGTCCCCGCCTCCTCCAGGGCTGTGCCAGGAACTCGCTCCTCCCCGATGGAAGTGGTTCTCCCTCCCTGGTGGCCAGGGGGCACTTTGGGGCTCTGCTAGAACATTTAAAGCTCTCAATGTCACCATGATGCTAACCAGCCTGACTTATGAAGTGGCTGCTACCTCCCAGACACAGGCACACATTTCACATTGAATTCTCATTATAGCTGATGAGGCAGATAATATATTTCTTAGTTTTCAATGAGGAAACAGGCTCAGAGAGGCTAAGTCACCCAGAAACACACAGAGAGTCAGAGGTAGCCGTGGGCATTCTGTTTTCCAGATCATTCTCACAGAGGTTTATTCCTTCGCTCGGTCTTTTCGAGAAGACAATTTTAGATTTTGTTCATTCTGTTTCTTGGTTCAGTAACTCGTGTTCTTATTTTTACTGCTTCCTTCCACTTTCTTTGGCTCTACTTTGCTCTTCCTTTTGTATCTCCTTGAGATGGATCTGGGTTCACCACTTTTTCAACCTTCTTCCTTTCTTCATTCGAGGCTAGGAATTTCCCTCAAAAACAGCTGTTGCTGCACCCACATGTCCTGTGCTGTAGGAATGTATTACTCTGTTCAAAATACTTTCTATTTGTCACTGTGATCTCAAGCTGGGATTGTATTCATCTAAAGCTGGGATTGTATTCATGTTTGACAGACCTCATAGCTCACTTTACAAAGAAAAAATCGAGGAATTCATTTTCACATCTTTCTTCGCCTCAGGATCCATGATTCAGGCTTTACCCAGCCCCACAGCCGGGTGGCCTCTGGGCGCCTGGTCCCGCCCCTGTAGGTTCTGCCCAATTAGAGGCTGTGACACATTAGGTGGTCAGGTTCTGTGCCTCTGCACCTGCCCCTCCCACCAGAGGTCCTGAAGACAACCAGGTGAGGACAGTATGGCTGACACGGTACCACAGTCTATTCTAAGTAGCCGCAAAAATAAGCAATTTCATATGTTGGTGCTTAACCACCGCGAGCCAACGCTTTGCCCAGGGACACTAAATCTAGGAGGGCAACACCTGCCACTTACGCCTCAACGCTTCCAGGGGAAGGAAGTATGACAGTGAGAACTGGAGGGGGACGGGGATCCCACTCTGTTGTGGAAGGACACACCTTTACATTATCACGAGGGCCCGGCAGACACGGGGACCAGCCCTTCCCAGCGGAGGGCTTCGGAAGCACTGCTCTTGATTCTAAGCCCCTCACAGGTTGGAATTGTGTTCTATGATCATTTTCAGCTCCTATTCCCACCCCGGGTGGGGAAGATTGGTGATGGGGTGATGGAAGGGGTTCCTTGGGAAAAGAGGGCAGCCAGGCTCACGGATGCCAGTGAGGGGTGGAGGCAGAGGTGTGGGGGAGGCAGAGGCCCGTGTTTCCAGGCCACCAGACCTGGCCTGTCCAGCTGGCTGTCAAGCTTGGGAGCACTAGTGGATGATGTTTGGCGGGTCCTTTGGAGTCTCAGGGCCAGTAGTCCTTGAGGGAAGGCCCCACACAGGATACCACAGCCAGCAGTAGGAAAGTGGCTCTGTTAATACCCAGGAATTCTTCCTCCTGCCCAGCTGTGGCCAGGGTTCAGGGATTTCTTTGATCTCCAGCTGACACCTGGATACATTATAGGTCTTGGATTCATCTTGGCTAAACTCCTATTCAAATGCTTTCTCCTGTCTGAGATTTTCTTTAAAACATTCCATCAAAATAACCACACAGAAAGTAGGGGCAGGGATTCGATGGATAAGAAGACACAGTCCTTGAAGGTAAGTGATGAATCCTTAAGATTTCTACATTTCTCTCCACCTTTGTGTGTTCGAGGCATTCTGTGATAAAAAGAAGTTACAAGAAAGAAGAAATAAGGAACCAAAAGTGACTCTTGGAGACTTGATGTCCTCATCTATAAAATGGGAATAATAAAAAGATACCTTCTGGGATTACACTGAGATTTAAATAAATATGGAAACAGGTTTGTAATTATTGTAAATCGGGTGGCCTCATAAGCAGCCAGGTCAAACTACTGACAAGATGAAGAAGGCTGTGTGCTGAGGACACAGTGAGGTAGGCAGGACAGAGTCCTCCAAAGACGTCCACGTCCAAATCCCTGGAGCCCTAAGTGTGTCAGGTACCTGGGAAGCAGGAATTCAGGTCATCAGTGGCATTGAGGCCGCTACTCAGTTGACTTTAAAATAGGAAGGTGGTATAGATCCCTTGGGTGAGTCAATGTATCACAGGGTTCCTAACAGGAGAAGCAGGACCACAGACAGGCTCAGGCTGTGCTGCCCTCCTGAAGATGGAGGAAGGGGCCGTGACCAAGAAAGTGGTGGCTCCAGAAGCTGAAAAGGCAAAGGGACAGATCCTCCTGGAGCTCCCAGAGGCATTCACACCTGGCAGCACTGTGAACTCTGCCTGGAGACGCGTGCAGGCCTTGGGATCCGCACACCTGTAAGGAGACAATTTGTGTCGTTTTCACCTCTATGTTTGCAGCCCTTTGCCACAGAGGCCACAGAAAACGAAGACACATGTTCTCAATCAAAATGGGCAGAGGTCAGAGGTCAAGAGGGCAACCCGGTAGGACCAAGTCCTGCCTCCTCCCCACAGAGCAGAGAGGAAGTCACCTGTTTTCCAGAGATAAATACTGAGGAAAAGTGGGCACAGAGGCAACAGAGAGGCAGCAGTAACCAGGACCACAAGGGTAGGCAGAAATGACGGGGTTCAGAGCAGCACCGCATATTCAGAATTCAGGCCACAGCAGAGGGGGTGGAGCCGCGGGAAGAACTGAATCTCCCCAGAGTCGCTCTGACAGCAGAGTCCACTTGGAGGGACCAGGTCATGGAGCAGGGGAGAGTCTTGGCGTAGGGTGGAAGGACAACCAGCACCCTGGTGGCATGTGCAGGAGCTCATGCAGCGAAATTACGCCAGGCGCAGCCATAACCAGAAGGCAGCTAGGGGAATCCCCCAGCCCTCCTCCCGCCATGTCGCTCTGAAGCCACACCTGTGCCTGCGAGAGGTCAGCACCGAGCAGTGTGATGCTCTGGGGCTGGGACCCTCTCTTCCCCCTTAGACAGAAGGGAAACTGAGTCAAGAAATGGAGGACATGTCCCAAATACTAGCAGTAGTGACTGGACTTTGCTTCTCAGCACTAGTGACTTGGGGGGCCTGTGTCTCTGACAGGAACTCGGCCCTCAGTCCCGTCTCTGCTGTGAGAATCACCGGGGTGAGCCCAGGTGCCCTGAGTGGGCAGGCCCAAGCCCCCCGGACAAGTGGCCACACTGTCAGACTGTGTGTAGCATGTCATGCAGGCGGGTGGGGTGGCAAGGTCTCGGTGAAGTTTCATTTGACAAATATTTATTTTCCCATTGTACCAGTTTTTAACAAATGTTTTGGAGGAAAGGCAGAGAAAAATCAATATGCAGCTGCTAAGCCTGGCTGCTGATCCTGGATATGAGAGAGGAGAGAAGAGGGGACAGGGGAGGAGAGGGAAGGAGAAGGGAGGCGAGAGGAGGGGAGGGTAGGAGAGGGGAGAAGGGGGAGAGGAGGTAAGAGGGGTGAAGAAGGACACTGAAGGCATTCATTCGTTAATCTCTTCTTATAAAGTTATATTTTAAAATTAGTCATTAAAATTCTGAAATACATGCTTTTTTTAGAAGCACTCATTTATTTTATTCTGTTGTTTATGACTTGTTATTTCTCTAGCACCTGATCTTGAACCATGGCCCGTGGGATGTATTGGACTGTGCCTGGCTTAAACCTCTAGGCTACAGGGCACCCTGGAATCCTTAAAAAAGTGTTTATGATGAAGAGTTCACACACAGAACATCACAGGGAACCCACACTGCCCTGTGGCTCATCTCTCCTCATCATTACTCATCCGTTCTCTCCTCTCCCAATTCTGGGTGATTCTGAAGTAGCTCCAGTGGGCTGGGTGCGGGCTGAGATGGCTCCAGCCATCATCACCATCATCATCACCATCACCACCATCACCATCAGCACCACCACCACCATCATCATCACCACCACCATCATCATCACCACCATATCGTCACCATCACCATCATCACCATCACCACCACCATCATCACCATCATCATCCTGTTGGAGGCTGGAGGGGTCTGGGGAATGGCAGGGTCTTGGCTGCTACCCCTTACTTTAGGTCAGCCCCCACCTTACATGGGGGCTAGGGGACACCCCACCTCTCAGGTCCCTTTGAGACTGTACCTCAACCACCCAAATCAGACCAGGACTAGGACCTATGACTCTGCCAGGAATCCCAGACCCAGGGAGCTCATGGGAAGGAGTCATCAGTGGCGAGGCCTCTAATGAGGCCCCCTGCAGGGAGCCGCTGGGGGTCTTTGCCCAGCCCAGGGGTGGGGTCCCCCAGCCTTGCACATTGTGTCTCTCTCAGCTCCATTCAGAGACCCCAGGCATGACCAGTGGCTCCGTTCAGCAATCCCCTCCTCCCACGCTAGCACGCTTTCCCTTTCCCAGCAGAAGGGTCCAGAGAATGCTCAGCACAGAAGTTAATTATAATTACAGACAACTGCAGCCTGGGTTGTCATGGAAACCCACATTGTCTGTGGGACCGCAGCTTCTCGACCTGCAGCCTGGACACACCGTCCTTCCGGCTCCACTCGCTCGTTTCCACAATCCGGAGGGAGTGCTAGGGCCGGAGGGGAGGGGACCCAGTGCTTCCTCAGTCCTCCTAGTCATCTGAAATGGGCCCAATGCCATCGCCATCTGTCTGTCCTCCTGGCCAAGGGCAGCCTCTGGGCAGAGATGGTCACTCCATGGCCTGGGACTATCCCTGTGTGTCCCAGGTCACCCAGAGTGTCACCTGGAGAACAGAGTGCAGGGGCTCTGGGCCCATGAGTCGCCTTGTGACCCCAGGCAGGTCACTTCACCTCTCTGAGCTGCTGAAGATGAAACAGGCAGATGCACGACCAGCCACATCGGGGGTCACAGATGTCAGCCCCCTACACCTCGCTGCCGTGGGCTCTGTTGTGGCCCTGGGGGGTGGGGGGTGGGAGTGGAGCCCCCTGCTCCCAGCTGCTGGCTTTGCCCTTTTGACACCACGCGCCTCGATCCGACGATTCTCAAAGTGGGGTCCCCGGGAGCTCGCTGAAATGGAGCTCCTTGGCCCACTCAATTCTCACTAGACAGTCAGAACCCCACGGGAGAGCCCGGAGGCTGTTTTAAGGCAATCTCTGGGGTCCTGACGCGCCCCCCACCCCAGGACCACTGACCCAGCGCCTCTGTGTCACTCCCTGAGAGCGGTGGGTGTGCTCTGTCCTTGGTGCCCGCCCCGCGCCCACCCGCTCCACTTGGGTTGAGTCCAGCTGCTGGGGCTGAGGGCGGGGCGGGCGCACCATCCTGCCTGGGGTCTGATGCTCTTCGGGGTCTCAGCTCAGCTGCTAGCCTAACACCACCAACTGGGTGGCTCATGACCAACACTCCCCCTCGTGCCTCTGGAGGCCACACGCCCCACGTGGGGGCCGCAGACTCCATTTCCGGTGAGACCTAGCAGACGGCGGCCCCCAGTCCTCGCGGCCACGTCTCTGTGTGGGCCCTTCTGCTCCTGAGCATGGTGGTCTGCAGAGGGCCCCCACCCTGTGACTCCTTTACCCGCAACCTCGACCTCCTTAAAGGTTCCGTCTCCCACACAGTCACCCTGGGGTCAGGACTTCAGTATGTGAAGCCGGGGGACACACATTCTGTCCTCAGTTTCTGGCATCCCAGGCCCCGCCAGCTCATGGCGCCTTCCTCCCTGGCGGGCAGCCGCTCTCGGGGCGGGAAGCTTGGGCCAGTGTGTGGGGGTTTGTGGGCTAGTGTTTGGATCCTCATCCTGCACCTAAATATATCCAATCTTCCAGAACCTTCTCTTTGTGAACACAGAAGTTGGTTCTGGCTGTGGCAGGAGGCTTTGTCCAAACATGGAAATGATAATCCATGGAAATTCTGCTGTTTACTGAGCATTTTCTGCACGGGGCTGTCCTCAGCGCTTTCCTGCCTTGGGTTTGCTGGACTGATTCAGCTCCGCGCATACGGCCCTCCCAGCGGCCCACGGGCCCAGGGTGCCTCCCCAGGGGTTCCCTTCTGCGCACTCAGAGGGACTCATTCCGCAGGCTGAGCGGGTCACGGGACCCCCGTCTGAGAGGGAGAGGGTTTGAGGTGCTGCCCCAGCAGAGCAGACCGAAGGTGACAATGTCCTACAGGCTGAGAAGGGACAAAGGCACAGCTGAAGTCACGGCCCCTCACCAGGCAGGCCATGATCCTGTTGCAGCAGGAGCCTTCGAGCAGACCCTTGGTGGCTGGTGACAGCCCTCCTGGGGCTCAGACCCTGGACTGGTGAGTCTCCAGGCAGCCCCTTGTCCCACCCACCCCAGGAGCCCCGTGTGAAAAGGGCAGTTCTGGCTGCTGGCTGGACAGGGCTCCTCTCTTAGGTGGATGTCCTCACTTGGACCCTGGGCACAGAGAGTCTGGGTAAAAGCCCACAGGGGCTTCATCGTGACTCATCTGTCCCCCGGTGCCCACCGGGTTAGTCCAGGGAAGCCCTGTCCTCCGGAGATGCCAGCAGAAAGACAGATGGAATGTTCCTCATGCTCCTCCCTTCTGTCAACTGGACCACAAAGAAAGACAGCTGGGGAGCTGTCAGACAAGTGGGCATGGCTTGATGTCAGCAGACATTTGTGTCTCAGATCGTCCTGGGCTGAGGCGTTCACAGATGAAGACAAACCCCGTGAGCCCTCCGCCATTTCAGTGCCCAACAAAAAACGTAAACATATTAAAGTCATTTTGGAATCTGTAGAGTTTGAATAATTCAGCCCCATCATTTACTCTAAAATGCCTCATTTCGTCTTATGAGTCATCTTTGAAAGGAGAGAAGAGAGAGATGTAGGATGGCAAATAACGGGCTGGTAATCAAGAGCGGGAGCTGCTGTGCAGCAGGCCGCCAGTGCCATGGGTGGACCTGGCCCGGGGCCAGTTTCTGGAGTCAGCCCTGGAGGACGTCAGCCCGGGCCGGGCACCACGCGCTCTCAGAGGGAAGGGCGGACCAGAGTGCAGCTCTGGGGTCTCGGGAAAAGTGCTGTCTGGGTCTCTGCTGGCTCCTCTGCGGACCAGAGAGTTGGTTCCTGCTTCTGACTGCTGTGAGGCTGGAGTGGCACAGGGCGTAAGGATGAAAATGGGCACTGGCGTACAAGAGCAGCTGGTATGAGTGCCATCCAAGATGGCGCCACCGTAGTGTTGGCCAAGATGGCGCCATCCTTGGTGATGTCCAGGATGGCCCTGTCCCTTGTGACATCCATGATGGCCCTGTCTCTAGTGATGTCCAAGATGGCCTCATCCTTAATTTCATCCAAAACAGATCAGTCCTTAGATCATCCAAGGTGGCCCCATCCTTAGTGATGTATAAGTTGGCCCCATCCTTACTGATGTCCAAGATGGCCCCATCCTTAGTGATGTTCAAGATGTTGGCGTCCTTAGTCATGTCCAAGACAGACATGCCCTCCTGAGCAAGCAGCTGTCGTCCTGCTTCATTGTGTTGTGATGTGACACCTGTGTTCATTTCCCACCAACCGCGGCTCTTGTGGCTCAGGACCCTGGTGCCCAGCATGGGTTCTAGCCATATACACATGTGACAAAATGATATAAAACTGCACAATGCATGATACTGATGTCATTTTCCTGATTCAGACATTATATCATAGTCGTGCAAGATGCCGTCCTTGGGGGGAATTGGGTGAAAGATACACAGGACCTCTCTGTGTATTTTGATGAATCTATATTTTAAATAAGCATTTTGTAAAAATATTTCTAGTACTAGCAAAGAATGTTTGAAAGTTGAATCAAGGCTTGCCCTGTTGGAGCAGCAGCTAAATCTGCTTCCTCTGATCGACGCAGTCCTCGCACGTCTCAGAGGAGCAGCCAAGATGAACAACTCAGTAAAAATAATGTGAGTGCTCCCTCCTCCTCTCTCGTCCTGCCTGCCTGCTCCCCTGCATGCCTCTGTGCACCTTTCCTCTAGAAACAAAAAGCTGAATCAAGCACTATTTTAAATAACTTTCCCAAACATACTTAGAGTATCCGTCTCATACTTAACAGTTTCAATCTAACAAAACGTGTGCAGAATTTTTATGCTGAAAACTATAAACAGCTTATGAATGAAATTAAAGACCTAAATACATGGAGAACCATGCTGTGTTCGTGAATTGGAAAACTCACTTCGTTTTTAAGGCATCAGCGATCTTGCCTTCATTGGGGCCTGGAGGACAGATGAGGAGGTCGGGGACGTGTGGAACCCACAGGAAAAGCCACTGTGATGCACTGGGAAGGACGACTCGGAGGGGCGCCGGGCAGGAAATCAGCTGGACGTGGCGATGGGCTGGCCTCGGGGGCCTGGGTGGGCCTCGGTCCCGCCGGCTGCTAGCTCATGGCGTTGGCAGGGAGACGGGTCCCCAGGGCGGCTCCCGCTCCCACTCCCCGGTTCTCCGGGCTCCGGGTTTGTTTATTCCCAGGAACCAACCGTGTGGTGACGGCACAGACAGACAGCAGCCCCTAAGCCCCACGGCCTGGCAGTTTCTGTGGCAACAGCACACGAAGGCGCGCCTGGGTGGAAATTCAGGAACACGTGCCCAGTGTGAGCCCGCCAGCCCAGCCCTGTCACCGGGGTGGGCCCAGGGGTGTGGTCAATGCGGAACCAGCCCTCCTGCAGGACCCTCACACGCTGGCTCCAGGGACGGACAGACCACAGCGCTGGCCTGAGGGCAGTCAGGAGCACTGGTGGGGCAGACGGGACCACAATGACCACAGGCGATCACTCAACCAGATGCCCAGTCAGAGCCCGGAGGCCGGGGGCATGAGGGCTGCAGCCTGGACAGGGATGGAAGGTTAGAGTCACGGGCCTGGTTGGGACCTGAGACCAGCATCCCACTGACCACAGGATCACAGGACGGAATGCTTGCAGAGCCAGGGTGCCTGGGCGAGCATGTCCCTACAGTGACCACAGTCTCTGGAACAGCCCTCATCTCTCTCGACTGACACCTCATCGACCTTTTGTAGAGAAGAGGCTTGGGGCAGGGGAACCAGCGCAGCTCTCCCAGGAGCAGAGATGGGCAGGGGTGTTGCCCAAACCACTCTCCGGAGGAGATGCCATATCTCCTACAGCCTCGAGGCCCACGTTCACAGAACACAGCCTCGAGTGTGGCTCAGCCCCTGTGCCTCCCTCTCCTTCTCTCTAACGGCTCACAGTGGGCCATCCCGGTGCCGTGGGCCTGGGGATCAGGAGACCACTCCAGAAGGCCTGCCGGCTGGTGGGCAAGCCCTCTCCTGCCAGGCGTGTGGTCTGGGGCTCATGGGGCGCCTACGCTCCCCGTTGCCTCGTTGCGCTCTTCATTGTGTCATTCCCTTGTCCTGCCCCGCAGTCTTGGGGTACAGTGACCCTGGGAGCAGGGGTCCTCAAGCCACCCTGGGGGGAGGACGCCCTCTGGCCATGCCGGACCAAGGAGGCTCACTGTTTTAGGACCACAAAGTTCTCAGTTCTGCTCTTCCCAGTGTCATGACCATTTTTCGTTTGTTTGTTTAAAGCAGAAGGCAAGCAGTAGGCAGGGAGGAAGAGGGAGGACTAAGAAGCAATTTACTTATGTAGTTGTTCATTTGATTTGCCCGCCCCCCGCCCTCCACCCTGCCCCGTCCTGGGCTGTGAACCCGGGTCCTTGGGCTGTCTGTGGGCTGCGCCCCAGGCGCAGGTCTAACCCCTGAGCCACTAGGCCTTTAACATTTTATCCACATGAATCCTTCCAAGTGTGCAGTGACGTCTGGGTTCTGACCAGAGAGAAACCACAGTCGGCCCAGTGAGCTCGCTCCTGAGTTCCTGCATCTTAGGAGCATAGCAGCTGGCACCCTAGGTGACAGTCTCGGTGCTGGGGACCCTTCCCCTAGCTCGGCTCTCGCCATTTTTCCGGCCCACTTTCTGTAGCTGCAGTCCCTCTGACGCTTCCTTGGGCTCTGGCTGCAGGAGCTGGGAAAGAGCCCGGTGGTTTCAGGGCAGCAGCGCGGCCAGCAGGGCGGCGAGTCAGACAAGTAATGACCTTGGCAGTGATGGGCTTACCTCCTGTCTTTGCCCCAGGAAATACCACCCGTCAATCTGGATGCCCGCCTGCTCCTGGCTCAGAGAGCGGCAGGCCCTCAGGAAGCCGGCATTCGCTCCCCATTCCACACAGGTTTATTATATCAACCCGAGGGGCCGTGTGACTTGGAGGAGGGCCTGGGGCCAGCGGCCCTCGTTCCTGAGCACAGTCACCCCCATTGGTGGTCAAGCAAGTTGCTTAACTGCCTGTGCCTCAGTTTCCCAAATGCAAAAGGGGGCCAGTGAAGGCACCTCCTCCAGATGGGGAGACCGAAGGAGTGAATGCTCACTGGGGCCTGTCACACAAGAGCCCTTCTCAAGCCCCACCAAGCGGATGTGGCAGGTGGCCCCAGTCAGGCCATTCAGGTTCATCCCCAAGGGCACCGCGTGACAGAAAGACTCACAAGGTCCCCAAGGACAACGGGGGTCCCCGGCCGCCTAGAATGCCCTGTACACGGCTGCTGCTCCGCTCGGTGTTTTGCGCGCCCCTCGCCTTCCACCGTCGTCTTCTCCCCCGACGTTAGCCAGAGGGGGTTTCCGTTTTCTGCATCCTAACCCCCTGTGATGAGATCGGCAGAAGGAAGGTGGATGCCTCTGTCTGGGGTTCGGCCTCCTCCTTGGCATTGGAGCCCAGCCTCTATGGGAGAGACTGCCCAGTGATGGGGACGGGCCCCCTGAAGATGGGGCTTCGCCTGGCCTGGGGACAGGAAGGCTTCCTGGAGGAGGCGATGCTGGGAGTGTTACGGACATGCAGACTCGGGATGGTGAGAAGAAACGCAGAGACTCCAGGCAGCTGGAATGCAGGAGGAAACAGGGTGCAGCCAGCTGGACTGGTGAGTGGGTGCTGCCCCTCCAGCCCTGAAGGGGAGCGGGCCAGACTCCCAGGGAGCGGGTGCAGCCTGCAGGCTCCCCCAGCTCTGCTCAGCACCACCACCAGCTTCAGTGAGTCTGTGCTCAGAGGAGCAGCCAAGACCATTAGGGACACGACACTGATGGAGCTGCGCCTGTTGATTCCGCCCGGCTTTTGTGAACACGCCCTCAATGACTAATTTGTTTAATTACCCGTTGCGGCACCGGATCCGACTTTTCTACAGGGATGCTCGGTCTGTGGAGAAGTCAGGCTCGGGTCCTCTCTCCTCCTCCAGGGCAGCAGCCCTCCTCATGACGCGGCACCCCTGCCACTAACTTTCAACAGGTCTTACTAAGACCCACCAGGTGCAGACCGTGGGAGGATCCTGGGGGTCCCAGAGGAGACAGAGGCACATCCCTGGGGGACAGGCGCAGCCTGAGCAGAGTCACAGCTCGTGGTCAGAACCTGTGCTGGACTGTCCACTTTCAATCAGGGAGCTCCTCCTGCAACCCCTCTCCTGTGGCCTCTTTGTCCCCATCTCCCTGTGGGTCCCTGCTCCCCGTGGAGTCAGACGCTTGTTCCCAGAAGTTCAGGAGTTAGAGACCTCGGAAGAAGGGAGGGAAGTGGGCAGAGAGCCTACGGAAGAGGGGCGTGAGGCCTGAGCTACAGGGCTGATGATTAAGGAGCAGTCTGAGCGGGGTGGGGAGCCGGCAGGAGATGGAGTTTGCGATGGCCCCAATCTCTGCCCTCGAGATGCTCCTTCCCAGCTCTGAGCAGCACTTGGGGCAAAACCCAAGTTTTCTCCAGATCCCCTGAACCTGGAGTCCAGCTGGCTTGAACACAGTGTGACGTCTCTCCCTGCTGTGCCAGGGGCTTCATCCCCTCCATGCGAAGGTGCGGGAGGGACCCCTTCTAATTTCTGGTTCTGCGGAGTGAGGAGGGAAGAGGGGCGTGAAGAGGGGGACCCGGGCCTGCCGTTCTCGGCAGGGTGTTGATGCGCAGGGCTGAAACGGGTTTGCGGCACAGAGGCTGATGAGAACAAACGGCCGCCTGGGAGCGTGTGATGAAGTTCAGCAGACATCCGCCGCTGACGCGGATCCACTCCCAGATGCGTGCCAGTGAGCGGCGCTCATTGAAAGACGTGCATGAAGGTGTTCATAACAGCTTTCCTCATGCCAACTAGCACACGTAAACCACCTAAATGCCATTAACACGTGAAAGAATAAACATGGAATAGATTGGAATGCTGCTCCGCCATAAAAATATATGAAAAGAAGAGAACCAGAAGGCAGTATGTGAAAAATATAAAGCAGGTGAAAAGGCACGGGAGGGGGTCGCGTGAGAAGGTCGAATACATGACTAATTAGAGTTCCACGCAGAGTCTCCACAGAGAGGGGAGAGAAGACAAATTCAAAGCCAGGCACCGATTCTCGGCTCCAGAGTCACCCCCGAGGAGACGAGTGGACAGAAATCCGCACGTGGACACCGCACAGCGCAGCCCCGGGACACCAGAGACGAGGAGAAGGCTTTCAGAGCAGCTGCTGGGACAGGACAGGTTTCCTCAAAGGGTAACAACTGGACCAACAGCTGACCTCTAATAGCGATAGCGGAAGACCTGCTGCTAAGTGGACAGTGATGTCAATTCTAGAATCTTGTACTCAGCCCAAATATTCTTCAAGAAGAGGGCCAAACAAGGACATTTTCGGATTTAAAAAATGGTGTTGCAAAGAGATCTTACTAAATGTACTGACCAAAAATGTACTCAGAAAGAAGGAAAGACTTCACAAGGACGGTCTGAGATGCAGGTAGGAATGCCTCCACTCGGTGTGTCCCCAGCTGAACTCCTAATGAGCCTCCCACCTGGCCTGGCCCCTCCTGGAGGAGGACCTGCCTCAGGGACCTATGACAACTGATGTCCCCTTCTCCCTCGAGCCTCCCCCATCCAGCCTCTGAGGCCCACCCCCATGGCTCGGAGCCCGCAAGTCCATCCACTGCTCGCTCCTCTGTGGTCGCCCAGCTGCTCTGTGTTGGCCAACCTACCAGCACCGGCACCTCTGATTTGTTCTCAGCACTGCGGCTGGGTGAGCTTTTGGAAATGCACATCTGATCACATCCCCTCTGTTTAAAACACAAATGGCATCTCACTACTTGGAATAAAACAAAAATCTTTAACGGGTTGGGGAAAGTCTGTGTAGCCTGCCCCTGCCCGCTTCTCAGACTGTCCTCTGCCCCCCTCCTCTCCTCAAGCCCCCAGAATGCTCTTTTCCTTCGTGTGCTGTCATTTTTGCCCACATGGGCTGTGTGTTTCTACTACACAGAGTCGTTCCCTTCCTTCTCTGCCTAGTTAATGACCATCATCCTTCGGAGCTGTGTTTAAGTGGCACTTCCTCCAGGAAGTCCACCTTGATTTGCCCATGAGCTCAGCTCTCCCCCATTAGTGACACTCATAGTCCATGGTGCCCTCACCTGCAACACTTGTCACAGGAGCAATTTCAGTCAAACAGAACTCACACTTATTTGTGTGATTAATTATGGTCTGGTGCCCCCACTAGGCTTTAAGTCCCATTAGGCTAACACCTCCTTTTGTGTTTTTTTTTTAATGCACCTGTCTACCTCCAGGACTCCTATGACCAGGGACACAGAGTGAACATTCACCCAAAGCGGAATTTATGAATTCGTGAATGGTGCCTTCCTTCCTGGAGTTCTCCTCATGTGAAATCATAGAACATCCATGTGACATCCATGCGAATCCTAGCTCTCGCATAAATGAATCGTGAGCCGGCGCTATAGGAAATAACTGGAAAAAAGAACAAATTGGGAAAAGAAAGGGGAAAATACAAACAGCCTATCTAGGGCCACGGATGTTTGCAGTGAAGCCGGGAGCGTCGGTGGTGAGGGTAGGTGTCCTGCTCTGAGGTCACCCAGAGCCCTGCAGAGACCCTGGCCAGGGTGGGGGGCAGTGGCGGGGGGCGGGAAGGGAGCTGCTCAGCTCTGCCGAGCAGATTAAATAAAGATCAATGGGAGTCGCTTGCATTTGACAAGGTACATTACTCTAGGTTGCTGGGACCTTGGTGAGACCGGGAGGCAGGAATAAACAACTGGGTCATAAAGTCATTACAGCGCTGAGCATTTGGTGAGATGCACAGACACACAAATATGTTTGCTAGACTCTTGTTACTGGCGACAAAGCCTCGTCCTTTTCCCATGTGTTCCACAGAAGCCCTTGGGAAGAGGGATTCTGACGTTGGAGAGCAGCTGCGTGATACTCATCTTTGTTCATTTAAGACATGTAAGGGGTTATTTTCATTCTTTGCTTCATGTGCTATTTTAATCATTGATTTTGGTGAACAAAAGTGTTTTTATGAGGGTTTCCACACCACCTTAACCTCTCCTGAGCTGCGGGGCAGATGTCATCTGCATCAACGTCCCTCAGAGCGAACTCATCACCAGCCAAGTGCTGCATCTCAGCATCTCGCCACCCAGGGCCAAGCCAGGACCCCGTGACCCCGTGCCTCCGGCCCGCACGCCCTCTGAGACAGCCATGCTCCTAGCCAGGGGCTCCTTTACTCCCTTCCCACCAGAGGGCTCCCCCACCCACAGTGTCCCTCCGGTTCAGATCTGGAGGCCTGCCTGCCAGCTTCCCAGGCTCCCTCCCCACAGGTTCCCGTAGAGTGGGTGCCAGGGGTGGCACAGGGTTAGAAGGTGGGTTTCTTGTCTGGGCCACAGCTGGCAGCTTCAACGAAAGACACAGTGCTGGTGTCAGTGTGATTCCTTCTGGGGACCGGGCAGGAGAAGGCGTTCCAGCCTCTCCCCAAGCTTCTGGGGTTCCCGGTGTCCTTGGCCACCCTGGCTGGTAGCAGCAGCACCCCAATCTGCTTCATCTTCTGGGCCCTTGTCCCCCTTTAATAAACATGCCAGTCATTGGATCGAGGCCCAGCCGACTTTAGTGTGACCTCATTGTAACCAATCACACGTGCAGGGACCCTAATTCCAAATGACGTCTTTCCACAGACACTTCTATTGAGGGGAGGTATTCAAAGGACTTGGTAGCCTTTCTGGGTCCCGCAGGGGTGCCAGCTGAGGCTGTGGACTCAGGGTCCCGCAGGGGCGCCAGCTGAGGCTGTGGACTCATGACCAGGAGCTGGCAGCCTCCTACTATCTGCGTGGTGCCGCCCCCACATCCCTCCGCACCCCCAGCCTGGCAGGAGCTGGGCCGCCTGACCTGTGGATCACACCTCCTTTGTCCTCGCTGATGCCTTTGTCATAAGCTCCTTGCATCAGGTTCCTGTTTGCCTGAAATATTTAGCGGGGTTTCTGTTCTCTGATTGGCCAGTGAAGATCCGGAGGCCACGCGGCAGCCAGGAGCTGCCACGTGATGTGCACACAGGAGCGGGAGGAGCACCTGTGTGCGTGTGCATCTGGGTGTGTGCACGTGTGTGCGCGAAAATGGACGTGTTGATTCTAAAAGTCGTATGGAATGCAGTGGGGCAAAAAAAAAAAAAATCAGATATAACCTGAAAGAGGAAAAACTGGAGGAATTAAGCAACCACATTTCAAGACTCACTGGCACATTCCACAGTCAAGACAGTAGAAATTGCCCCGGTGGACAACAGAAAGATGGAGCCGAGCGGGCCCAGCAGGCTTGCCGCTTGGGGCCACTTGAGGTTCAGTGAAGGTGGAAGTGCATTGTGGTTGGGGACAGAGGCGCCTTTTCAGTCAAAGGCATTGAGCCAGTTCCATATCCATGTGGAAAAAAATGAGGTTTGATCCCTCTTCACGCCATACGCACATGCGAATTGCAGATGGACTATAGGCAGACATTTTGAAAGCAAGGCGATAAAGTTTTAAGAAGCATAGGAAGTGATCTTTATGACTTTTGATAGGCAAATATATTTTTAATTTTAATTTAATTTATTTATTTATTCTTCCTTCCCATGACCCCAGGTCACAGACCGAGGTCCTTGGACTCCAGGCCTTCACGTGGAATGGACCTTAGCTGCTGACCCACAGGGGTGCCCGCCAAATATTTCTTAAACAGGACAGGAAAAACCACGCATCGTGAAAGAAACCGCGACCAATTGGAGCATGCGAGCATTAACATTGTTTGACAAAAGACACCATGAAGAGAATTAGAAGGCAAGCAACAGAGGGGGAAAATTCAGCTAAGCCCTAAAATAAGCGTGTCTGGAGAACTTCAAATCAATAATAAAACAGAAGAAAGATTTGAGCAGACACTTTACAAAAGAACATAAGCACACGAGTGAAAAAGAAATAAGAGTGCTCAACTGCATTCATCACTGGGGAACTAAAGGTTAAAGCCTCAGCGAGACAGCACGGGACGGCTCAGGTCAGTGCGCCGACAACCCTGCGTGCAGGAAGGGTGCAGGGCAATCTTCCCTCTCTGCTCTCCGGGCATGGAAGTCAAGCTGACCACAAGAGCCCTGTGATGCACACTCCTCTTGGTATGGACACAGCAACAATGCGCAGCTCAGGTCACCAGAAGACCCATGAGAGTGTTCCTAGGAGCAGCGCGCTTAATAGCCCAGAAGCAGCTCAGATACTTGCGGACGGAACGGGTCAGTGTCGGAACATTCACGTGACGGAACGCTCCCCAGTAATGAGAACCAATGAACTGTGACCACACAGAGGAAGGCAGATGACTCCATTGAAATTCAAAAAGGGACAGTTCTCCCTCGGAAAGGGACACGGGATGGGGATGCTTTATTTCTTAATGTCGTGAGTGGTTCTCGGGGTGTTCACTTTGTGAAAAAATGATAGGATGGGACTAGATTTTGCACTTTTTAAACAAAAATACTACACTTTGCAGTTTGTGTGCTTTGTTAAACTCTTTTGAGTGACAGATAGGATAAAAATACAAGGGAATGCAAGAGTAACTCAAGTTCCATTTCTGGTCTTGAAAAATCCCCCTGGGTCCGTCCCTCAGGAGCCTCGCACAGGCCGACATGGACACGGGGTCAGGACAGCCAGGATCTGCCCTGCCCCACCATCGGGGCTCAGTCTGGGCTGGGGAGGAGGTGGTGGCGCAGGCTCTGAATGCTCAGTCCCCCGCCCTGTCCGGTCAGGAGTGCTCCTGGACGCAGCGGTCAGGGCCACTGAGGCTGGTGGCCTGACTTTCCCACGGCCGGACCCCTCAAAGGGCTTGGGGACCGCTCCTCCCTGAAGGGGCTCTGGCTGAGTCCAGCACTGAAGGCCGCTGTCTGGCAACACGGAGATCAGGACCCACAGCCACTCTTCAGTGCGCCACTTGGAAAGCAAACACGGGAAGAAGCGCTGGAGTGAGTGGTGTTTGTTCTGTAATAGCTGACAGCGTTGTGCAGCTATTTAAATACAGAACAAACATTCAGGGGGATCTCAACAGACTTGTCATAGCAACAGAGGCACTTCGGAGCCGCTTTCCAGGGTCCTTGGAGTCCCAGCCCAGCTACCTTAGGGCCTGCTTCAAGTGCCCTGTCTCCAGCTCCCCAAACTCCTCCCCTACTCCCCCTCCCCATCTCCTACACCCCTACTCCCCACCCCACACCCCTCCACC
>RJWH01010082.1:0-18759 GCA_004363575.1 Solenodon paradoxus
CTGCTCCCCGTGGGGAGCTGACTCACCGCACAGGAGCTCATCAGAGCCATCCATGCAGTCAGGAAAGGAGTCGCACTGCTGCTTGATGAGCACACACTGGCCACTGGCGCACCGGAACTGGTTGGGCAGGCAGACAGCTGCAAGGGGGACTTGCATTCAGTGGCCAGGGATGCGACACAGCAGGGAACGCTAAGTGGACCGGGCGCCACGTGCCTCACCCCAAGACCCAGGCACAAGGTTCTTGACTCCAAAGGAAGAGTGGACACATGGGGCTCCTTCTGCAACTGGGTGGGCCGGGCAGTGAGCGCAGCCAAGTCAGGCTTCCCCTGCCGCAGTCCTCTGCTATGCTGGGTTGGGGCTGGCCGGGAAGAAACCTCAGTGACCAGTGACCCCTGGGATTTGCCAGGCTCCCACGCTAGCCAGGCTTACAGAGCACAAAGGCTAACCCAGCCCCGTCCCAGGCTCCCAGGTAACGGGGCAGGTGAGGACAACAGGAATGAGGAAGGCAGAGAAAGGTGGCCCAAAAGTGCCCACGTGACCACCACGCTCGTCCTTCCCACGGGAAGGGGCAGGGCTGGCAAGGGCTGCTTGGCAGTGGCTGCCACCCGTGCCTCCCTTTTCCCCAGAAAGCTGACTCGGAAGACGCTACAGCCCCACAAGGAAGGCAGCGGCCTGGGACCCAGCCATCACTGCTGGCATATTTGCTATCTAAGCTCCCCCACCAGCCACACCCCAGGTGCCCTGCTCTGGGCACCAGAGACAAGGCCTGTCCTTTCACTGGCTGGGAAGATGTGCGGGCAACAGACAGAGAGAGCATATCTGAAACAGGGTGGCCAGAGCCCACACAAGGACCCACTGTCGGCACCAGGAGAAATATTTGGGGGTGACAGGGGGCTTGGCGCTGCAGCCATCCTGAGGTCACTGTGTGCTGGGGCTCAGCACATTTTCCGCAAAGGGCCAGAGGGTCGGTATTTAGGCTTCAAGGGACATAGGTCTCTAACTACTCAGCTCCGCTGTCCTAGCAGCACAGGACCAGCCACAGCACAGGTGCAGACACAGCACAGGTGCAGACACAGAGTGCCGCTGCTTCCAACAGAGCCACCAGGTCCGCAGACAGCGGCAGCCTGTCATCACAAGGTTGACGGGGAAATCGGTTCACGCAGGACCGCTGGGTGTGTGGTCTCCTGTCTGCGTGGGTTCTCGGGACTCGGTTTCCTCCACAGCGCGGAGACATGCACCTGGGCTCACTGCCACGACTCAACTGTCCGGTGGGAGAGTGTGAGGGGTGTGCGCGCCCTGGGAGGGAAAGGCATCCTGTCCAGGGGTGGTGCTTGCCTGATGCGCGGAGCCTTTAAGACAAACTGCCTGGCAGGACAATCAGAGGCGAGGCGGGTGGCAAGGCTTTCCTCCCGGAGACTGAAACTAACTTCTTTCCCTCCTAAACTGGGGAGGTGTGGCCATTTCTCTCCAGGTAGATTGTACAGTGACCCAGCTCAAGTGTGACCAGAGGCGTCTGGAAAGGCAGTCAGTCTGCGATGCTTCAGGGCTGCAGGCGGAGGCCGCTTGAGGGGCGGGGCCAGGGACTGGGCGGGGCAGGAGCCAGGAGGGGCGGGGCCTCACCGTCGCAGTCCGCCTCATCCGAGCGGTCCTGGCAGTCAGCCTCCCCATCACAGCGCAGACGCAGGTCCACGCACTGGCCTCGAGCGCAGGGGAACTGGGAGGCCGAGCACACGGGGCAGCCCTCCTCATCGCTCTGGTCGTCACACTCGGGGAAGCCGTCGCAGCGCCAGGCCCCGGGGATACAGTCTATCTCCCCAGTGGCGCACGCGAACTGGTCCGGGGAACACGTGGGAGGTTCTGGGAGGACACAAACACCATCAAGCGCCACCCCTCTGCAAAACCCACGTGTGCGCATCGTGCTGTCAAAGTGAAGAGACGCCTGACTCCCAGGAGCTGTGCCCACACTCTCTCCACTGCTGGTGTCCCATCCCCTGGCCCACCATGAAGGCACAGATGATAAATGCCTGCTGAAAGAAGACATGGACCTTTTTGGTGCCTTTTACTGGGGCGGGGAAAGGGGCTGATTGGGAACCTGAGCTTTTACGCAGCAGGCTTTACACTCTCTGGGCTGGGACAGGCGCCTTGACTGCTGGGAAGCCAGGGCAGACCCCTCCCCTCCCCTCCCCTGCCCTGCCCTCCCCTCGGGGACACTGAGGGCACTGCACAGGGGGTCTGTAGATCTGAAGTGCTGCCCACTGAAACCCAGTTTTTGCCTGGCTAGGGCCCGGGCCTGCTGCCACTCTGGGTGGAGACTGTGTGCATTTGGACGGTCACGTCTGGGTGTCCCTGCAATCCCCTGGGGGTAGGAGTGGGGTGGGGGGGTCAGAAAGCAGGTGGACGGCTGGAGCTATGGAGTCGGCTCTGTGGGTGGCCAGTGTGCCCATGACACGGGAGGGGTGGCAGAGGACCTGGCTGAAAAGTGGGCTAAGGAAAAGCTGGGGGTGTGGGGGGAGGCTTGGGGTGGACAAAGTCATGGGAGGGTGGTGAGCTGGGAGGAAAAGGACAGAAGATCCGGGGCCACCTCCTACCGGATGACGATGGCATTGTTCTGGGGCCAGGACGAAGACAGTCACAGACTCAAAGGCACCGGCAGAGGGTAGCAAGAGAAATCCCTTGGTTCAAGCTGCCCCCACTCCCCAGACCTGCCATCACCACCCATCTCCTCCTTCTCATGGAAAGCAGACAACTAAATGAGTCCAGCCTGGAGGAGACAGAGCTGGGAAGCCCTGAACTTCCTGTTAATGCCGAACAATGGTCTTCAACACGTGTCACACCTGACTAAGGTGCAGAGTTTGGATTCCACACTACAAGGATGCAAGTCTTCCAACACCTGGGACCTACGTGTCTCCGCCATAACCGCCGGGTTCATGCCCCGTGAAACAGGGACATGACATGGGGCATGGCTGTGAGTCAAACAAGAGGCAGCACGGCTGCCCCGCCTGGGCTCGGCTAGCCCAGGGACACACCAGGAACACAGGAATCCAGGTGCCCGTGACACCTGTAAGAAGCCCATGGTGAGTCTGCGTGCTGAGCCATGAGCCACCAACAAACAGCATGCACGGAGCTGGCCATGGAAAGACGTGCACGGACAGCAGTCCCCTCTCAACTCTAGCCCCAAAGACCCTATGGGATAACGTTTGTTGAGCCTGCTTCCCCTGCCGGGAAGATGCCTGGGACCCTCACAGTTCAGCTCTGATGTCCTGCAGCGCTGGCAGCCCTGCTGCCATGGCTCGAGCGGGGCTGGCCTGGGTGGGGTTGCACAGACCCGGGTTCCCCTCAACAGCTATGCAACCTGATGAATCCTGACCTCCAGAGCCTCCGTTTCCTTCTCCCCAAACAGCGGCAGCCACGCTACAGGCTCCCCTCAGGAGTAACTGAGACAGTGGGGCATGTGACGGGGACAGGGTGCTGGGTCTGTCTCAGGGGGGCTCAGAGAGTGTTATCGTGGTGCACGCAGAATGCTCTGTGACTAATACCCATAGCAGACCCATCAAGTAAATGTTCCCAACCTATTTCACGTAGAGAAAGTAGAGGTTCAGAGATGGCAAGAGACCAGCCTGCAGCGACTCAGCTGGGAAGTGGCAGAACTGAGATTTGAACCAGGTCTGACCCTAAAGCTTACATTTTTTTATCACATGAAACCTTAGGGAAGAGGAGGACCCAGGGTAGAAGGAGGGCAAGAGACAGAACTACAGAAAAGAGAAAACCACTACTGTACTTAGAAACTCCAATGCCCCAGCTGCTCAAGCAGGCAGTCTGCAAGGACGCAGACGACCTGACAGCACCATCACTCAACCGGCTCTAACTGATGTTTCCAGAATATTCCACCCAACAACATCAGTTACACATTCTTCTCAAGCTCACATGGAACTTTCGCCATCACAGGCCACACGCTGGGCCACCAAACAGACCTGAACAAGATGACAAGAACAGAAATCCTGCAAAGTCTGCTTTTAGACCACAAACGCAATTGAACCAGAAATCAGTAACAGAAAGATAACTGGAAAAGCCCGAACTATTTAGAAATTACACAGCATACTTCCAGATAATTCAAGGGCAAGGAAGTCACAGGAATAATTTTAAAATATTTAAGGCGCCCCCTCTGGTGGAGCAGCAGTGAAGTCAATCGCCTCTGAAGGAGCATAGCACAGGCTCCTGGGTTTCAGTCCCGGGCCCAGGATTTGGGGATGGGAACTAAATAAAAAATAAAGATTTGTATTTTTTTTCTCCTCTTTCTTCCTGCCTGCACTTTTCCTTTAAAAAAAAAGAAAATAAAAAACATTTGAACTGAAAATGTAAATGCTACTTATCAAAATGTGTGGGATGCAGCAAAAGCAGTCCTTAGAGGGCAAGTCATACCACTGAATACACATACAGATCTTCCTCAACATAGGACGGGGATGGGATAAACTGAAAACATCCTAAACCAAAAAGGCACTGAATACATCTCACCTCGAACATCAGAGCTTAGCACAGGGCACCTTCAGTGTGCTCAGAACACTTACAGTACCGACTGGGGCGGAGCTGTCTAACACAAAGCCTACTTTCTAACAGTGTGGGTGGCTCGTGTAAGGTGCCGACACTGCGCTGAAAGTGAAAGGCTGGAGAATACCGGCTGTCCCCGACAGTGGGGCTGACCGGGAGCCGTGGTTCGAAGCGACTGCCAGGCGTCCTGAGAATATCACACAACATGCCACTAGCCCTGGAAAAGATCAAACTTCAAAGCATGATTTCTCCTGAATCCACATCACTTCCACATCTTCAGAAAGCTGACAAACCACTTGCAGGGAGCCACCGAGCCAGTGCACGTGGGGGACTGTCTGTTCGGGAGGAAGGAAGAGCAAACAGAGACAGTCTGCTTTGGAGAGCGGAGCCCATGGTGAGTGTGCATTTTCAAGGGACGCTGGAGGACAACCCAGCAGGCAGAGAACCAGGTCCCTGTCCGGCGTCCCCACAGAAGTGCTGAGGTCACACCTACCGCCACAGGTCAGCAGGTTCTGCAGGAGCACCAGGTGGACCGGGCATGAGCACCGTGGGGTCCCGTCACCCTTGGCAATGCAGAGGTGGGAGCAGCCGCCATTGTTCCGGGCACACGGGTGGGCCGCTGCAGACAGAGGGAGGGCGTCAGGCTCTGCCACCCACCTGAGTGGGACTGTGGGCTGCAAGGAGCAGGGTGAGAGCCAGGTGAGAATTCGCAAGATCTGGCGCTCCTGTGGCCAGGCCCTGTGACCCCCCGAACAATGCTCAGTCCACGGGGTCTGTCTCTACTACCCTGCACAGTGCAGACGTGAGGAGACTAAATGTACGTACAGAACGCTCCCTGGCCTGCCTGCAGCAGCTCCTGCTGTGACACCAGGTCACTCTACCTGCCTGCTGTGTCTCCCACACTGTCGGGGACTGAGTGGTGGCCCCTACATTCTTCTTTTTAGAGGAAGCGGGAGGAGAAAGCAGCACTTCATCTGCTTATTTTGTTGTGTGCCCCCCACATCCCACCCCGTGTGGCAAACCCAGGTCCTTGGGTTTTCTGTAACTTACACCCCAGTCACTGGCTTAGCCTGAGCCACCAGGATGCGCCAATGTCCATGCTATTCTCTCTCCTCCCTCCCTCCCTCCTTCCTTCTCTCTTCTTCTTTCAAGGAAAGGTGCAGCAGGAATGCAGGCAAGTGAAGGCAGGCAAGGAGAGAGAGGAGGAAGAAGCATTTTTTTAATGTATTTTATTTGGTTGTTTCTCCACGCCCCAGGATGTGAGCCTGGGTCCTTGGGGCACGTGTGGACTGCACCAGTCAGAGGTGGCAGACCCAACTCTCTTCCACCAGGCGCACCAAGGTCCACATCCCAGTGCCTCGATCTGTGAATGCAATCTTACTCTTTTTAATGGGAAGTTGGAGGGAGGGAGGGAGGAAAGGAAGAAGTATTTTAAGGAAGGAAAAGAAAGAAGGAAGAAGCATTTTATTTATCTATTTATTTTTGGTTTTCACCGGTCTGAAGCTGTGTCCCTTTACACGGTGGGCACACTGGCGTCTCAGCTGCCTGAGCCAAGGTCACGCCCTGTGAATGTGATCTTACTTGGAAAAAGGATGTTTGCAGATAGATTCATGTCAGGGATTTGAGATGAGGTCATTCTGGATCATCCAGGTGGGTCTAAATTCAGTGACAGGTGTCCTTAGGAGGGACCACAGAGGAGAGGACGCAGACACAGAGAAGCCTGCGTGAGGACAGGACAGGACGGGCGCTGTGGACA
The DNA here is from genome assembly GCA_004363575.1 of Solenodon paradoxus. Classification (NCBI taxonomy): domain Eukaryota; kingdom Metazoa; phylum Chordata; class Mammalia; order Eulipotyphla; family Solenodontidae; genus Solenodon; species Solenodon paradoxus. Next base: position 6,302 of record RJWH01010082.1, read on the forward strand.
GGAGGAATGCCTAGAGGCAGTTCCTGGAGAGCACAGCTCCGCAGACACGACTCAGACCTGGGCCCCGCACTGTGGGGCAGCTCATTTCCGTGGCTTCAGGTCTCCTTTTGGGATTTGTTACAGCAGCTGTGGGTAAACAAAGACCAAATGCAGCGACCCCTGGAAGATGGGCAGGAGCCCGGAGGTGGCTGACTGCCCTCAGGGGAGAAGCCATGGAGAGAAACATGGTCCCCACGCCCCAGAGACACCACACAGCTGTCCCTCCTCGACCTGGAGGGTTACAGGTATTTTTAAATGACAGAAGCTGGGGCACCCTGGTGGAGTGGTGGTTGAGCACAGTCCACGTACCTCCCAAGAATGCAGGCTCATGTCCTGTGTCTGGGGAACACACAAAATGAACTATACAAAATAAATAAAAATGTTCTTCCTCCTCTCTTCCTGCCTAACTCTGCTCACCTTCACTCCTGCCTGTGCCTTTCCAGTAATTAAATACATTTAAAATATAAAGTGTCAGAAGTCGTAGTTTAGAGCAGGTCAGCAAATTTCCTCTAGAAGAAAGAAACTTCGGCTTCACAAGCCCGATCATCTGTCAGACTCGGGCCTGCAGGCTGTGCCACCGAGGAAGCCACAGATGACACAGCAGTGGGTGTGGCTCCGTCCCAGGAAAACTCTGTACCCGGGAGGCTGGGGTGCGAGCCACAGGTGGTCGAAGGTCACCCCGGTGGAGGTTAGCCCTGGGACCTAGGAGGGAGGCAGGCCAGGTCCCAAATACACACGAGGATGGCTCACTCTGCCCGCAACGAGGAGCCGCCCACGTCACCCGGATATCGCACGGACGTTAGTGTTCCCGCTCCCTACACCCCAGTCTCCCGGCCCTGCAGTCCAACTGCGGGACAGCGCGCCTGTCTGTCTGCAGACACCAGAAGACACAGGTCTGGACGCCCGTGGGCTCACTGCTCATCATTCTGACATCTGCCAGCAGTTCTGAAGGCCTGTGACACCCAGGGGCCCATGACTTTGCTGAGGGTGAAGTAAGGGGTCAGAAAGCAGGCGACCTCACCCAGACCCGGTGGGGACTTGGTTCCCGGAGCTGTTTGCCTAGCGCCCTCCCTCACCTGGCTGAGAACCTACAGAGACAGAAATGGGCTCAGTGCCTGGCGGCCACACCCCAGCTCAAAGCAGGGGCCTCACAGCCTCACGCAGACCCACGTGCACTTGACGTGTGAGTCTAGGGAAGTTGGTTGCTGGTTTGCCCAACCTGCTGCAGGTAAGGAGCATGAAAGTCCAGCGGCTAAAGCAGGGACTCTGGCCTCAAATCCAAAGCCCACCTGCTTACTAGTCAAAGGACGGGGCGCTAACACCCTTTCTGAGCCCCATCTGCCTCAGCTACTAAGCAGAGCTACTGTGAAAGAACATGCACCATGCACTGTAAGGGACCTGGGAACAGTGTGGTCAAAGAGGCGGCAGCCGCAGAGGGGACCACTAAAGAGAATGACACCAGAGAATGAACAGGAGTTAGAAGAGGAAAGGAAAAGTGATCAGAGGGAGGGACGTGGCCACGAGCCTGGGGACTTGGGGCCGAGGTGGGCCCCCCAGCCTTTGAAGGTGGGCAGACTGGCATCGCAGCACAGGGCCAGCCAGTGTCCACTCGCCCAGCTGGAGCCCAGGTGTATTTAGTGGATGAAGAGAGGACAGTGAGAAGACAGAGACAGGTGCACACACCCCTACGTACCTGGGGGTGGAGGGACAAGCTGCCCCCTGTTTAGAGCACCCCCTTCTCCCAAGCTCTTGCGTGTAGTCAGGCTGTGGTAGGCAGAACCCTAAAGTGCCCCCCAGATTTCCCACCAGAATCCCCAGCACAGCGGTGGTGATGAACTAGCGTGCCCAGGGCTTTGTACCTTACCCAGCCAGAGGGATTCTGCAGACAGGACGGAGGTTAATAATCAGTTGGCTAGGGCCACTAATCTACAGGTGAGCCCACCTAATCACCCTCAAAAGCAGGGCGAGTCCTCCAGCTGGTGGAAAGGAAGCCAGAGACATATGGACCTGCGGTTGAGGTAGACCTGTGACTGGTGGCCTGTGACTGGTGGCCTGTGATGGGTGGAACTGTAACTGGTGGCCTGTAACAGGGTGGACCTGTGATGGGTGGCCTGTGACTGGTGGCCTGTGACAGGGGTGGCGGAGACCAGAGGGTGGGACGTGAGGGCGGGCTGAGACTGGCTGATAGTTAGGAAGAAAGGAGCTACGATGCTACAACCGCCAAGCACCTGACCAAGTGTGGAAATGGCCCGTCCGGACACCTGGCTCAGCATCAGATGGCCAGCACCTGGACTCGGGCCATGAGACCCTGAGCAGGAAGCCTGCTGACCGCTGACCGGAGACTCTGACCTGCGGAACTGTGAGGTGACACCCAGGTGTCCAGCGTCCGTGTCTGGCTCTTGTTCTGCAGCACTGGGGTGTGGTCAGCTCGGTGACACGACACCAAGCCCCAGTGGGCAGCGTTCAGTGCCCAGAGGCCAGAGGGGCTCCGGGCTGCCCCGCCCGGGAGGCGCTGCCCGTCCAGGTGCCCTCCCCCAGGGCTGCGCGCCCCCACGTACAGAACTCCTCTGGGCTGATGTCCTCCACGGCATGGATGCCAGTCAGGTGGGCAACACGGCCCTGGACGCGAGTGCGCTTGTCCCCGGTGGCCTTCTCCACACGCTCAATCATCTGCTGCTGGCGGTCAATCCAGTAGAGGTGCTTGCCCAGCATGGTCAGGCCCACGGGCTGCAAGATGTCGGCGTCCTCCAGGGTCAGGCGGTTAGCTCCTGCAGGCAGGACAAGTAGCCCCTGAGCGGCGGCTCATCATGCCGCCCAGGGGGCCCACGGGGCTGGGAACTGGGGGGCAGATTCCCCAGAATCATGGAGGAAGAGCCCCTCTAAGGAGTGGCTCCCGCTCTGGCTCCCACCCCAGCTCAGGGCACAGGGATGCTGGAGGAGACGCCGGGGCTGTCCCCTGCCCCGCCCAGCTGTGGGACCCTGGGCAGACCCCCGGGCCTCTGGGCCTCGTCTGCCTCTGCTGTGGGCTTGTATGTGGTCCACAGCAGCCCCAGCACAGTGCCCGCTCCCAGCAGGTCCCTGACAAACGTGACCGCTGCTGCCACCGTTCCTCGTACAAGGAGGCGGTGTTCCAGGAAGCACCGCGGAGGTATCTGACCCTCGGGGACCCCAGAGCGCACACCTGACAGGTCACAGCTCTCGATGCGCTTCAGGTCTGCGTCCACCCAAAAGAGCTTGCCCAGCGTGTTGTCCACCACGAGGGCCACTGGGCGGATGAGGCCCGTGGTAAAGAGGACCTCGCGCTCAGTGCCGTCCAGGGCCGCCCGCTCGATCTTGGCCGCGCGGTCCTGCATGTTGGTGAAGTACAGGTACCTGCGGGAGGCCAGCAGGTGAAGGCCGGGGCTGCGACCCGCCATCTCCGTGGCCAAAAGACCAGCCCGAGCCCACGGCATCTAGCGGGGATTTGGAAAGTCAGCGGGCACAGGCCCAGCCCTAGGCTGGCCAGCAGCGCCTCGGCCAGTCTGAATCCGCCTTCTCTCGGCCCGGCACTTGGAGGCACCGCCGGGCTCCTGCCCTGGCCTTCAGCTGAGCTTCACGGCAGGGGCTGCAGGACCCCTCCCAGCCTGAGTGCTCCCCCTAGGACTCCCCAGTCTGCCATCATGTCCCAGGTGCTTCCCACCCATCAGGGAAGCTGCAGGCTGGCAGATGAGTGTGTCAGGGACCCTCGTGGAGGGAAGAGGCTCCCAGGCGTGCTCGGGAAGGTAGTGAGCTCCCCGTCGGGGGCCGTATGTGAGCGTTCGGCTCCTACCTGGACTGGAAAGGAAGGGTTCTGTCTAAGGGTCAAGTCTAATGAAGGGGCTGCAGGACCTGACCTCCCGGCGTCTCTCAGCACCCCGCCTGGCCCCACTGTTTTCTGTGAGGTGGACCCAGTCTCTGCTTCCCTGCGGTGTGTGTGGCCAGGCAGAGCCTCCAGACCCTGCGCAGCCTGGGCCGGATGCCGGGGCGCTCCTGACGACAGGAGTGTCGGGGAGAAGGCCCCGCACCCCAGCCCCGGGGTCCGGCTGCCCCTCCAGCCTCGCACCCTCTCTCGGCGTTGACGGCGATCGCCCTTGGCTTGTCACGGTCCCCACGGAGCACCACGCCCATGGCGTCCCCGCTCAGCCGGTGGGCGTTGATGGTGTTGGCGGCCTCGCACGTCCAGAACAGGGTTCGGCTATAGACGTCGATGCTGAGGTCGTGGGGCTGCCGGTCGGGGTTCTGGTTTTGGCTCGGAGAGGTCAGAACGAAGGGCTGTAAGACAGAGAGCGGCATGGCCGGGGGCGGAACGGGCCGAGGAGTCCGGGCTGAGGCCACGCACCTGCCCGGGGCCTTTCCTTTCCCACCGGCCCAGACCGGCCCAGACCGCACGGCGTCGGGCGCAGAGGCCTGACCAGCACGCTCACTGCTGGCTCGGACTCCGGGCGGCCACGGACGGACCGCGCACGCGCACACACGCGACTGAAGGCTGAACGCTCAGTCCAGGATCACAGGCTCCTGCCTCTCTTGAGACAGACTTTTTCTCACTTTCCTGAGCTCACACTTTTGGGCTGAGACCCTCGCAGTTTGGTTTTTAGATGCGGACCCAGGCAACAGCTGTGCAGCTCAGAGGCCCACCTCTCACGCACCCTTCCCTGATGGAGAGAGGCTGCAGGTCACCCACAGTGCATCCGGGGGCTGGGGCGGCCCGAACCCCGGGGGTTCTCCCGAGATCCCTGCCTGACTCCTCGTTCCTTGCGGTGGAGCCCTGTACAGAGGCCCTTTGCAGGCCCCCGTTTCAGAAACTGAGGCAGCAAGAGGGGACAGCCTGAGACCCCTGATCTCTGCCACAGACCAAAGCCTGATTCCCTGGTGCACCAGGCCCCTGGGGTCATCTCGCGGCCCACGCTCAGGTTCTCAGGCGAGCTGGCCTGGAGGGCAGGGGCTGGAGCGCAGGGCCAACTCTGAGAGCGAGTCATCCTGACACACACTCTCCTCCCAGGTCCTGCGGACTTTATCTGCCTCTGCAGCACTTAAGGAAACAGGAAGCCTCCTGGTGGGAAGAGCAGCAAGTAGCCCCCAAGAAACCCCCTTCTCCAGGCCTCTCAGACCCAGCAGGAAAGGAACACACGCCGGCCTCTGGTCCAGCAGCTGGGCGGCTTAAGTGTGTGTGCGTCAACCACGTCTGAACACTCGACACGGCTTTCAGGACACGTATGTCTCGGCAGGTAACCACCACGCCCCGCACACCTGGTCCTTGGAACCAAGCGCCAGCCTCAGCCGGCACATTCCTCCCCAAAGCCAGAGCTCTCGGCAAGGCCCACAGTCCCACGCGGCTGGTGGTATGAAGCAACGGCAGTGCCCCAGCCAGCCCGGCCAGAACCGTGCTCCCGGCAGAGGCGGGTCTGTGGGAACCGGGCATAAAGCCAGACTCCAGGACGCAGGCATCGGGATGGCCAGCTGAGAAACTCACAGGACAAGAAACAGGCGGCCCACACCCTGCCCAGGCAGACAAAAACGAGGAGACACGCTCTAGGTGGCTGGCCGTTTTCATAAAACCTCCAAGTTCCACATGTGCAGATACTGGCTAATGTGAACTTCTTAGCAGAACCCTGCTCAACACCAGTCAAGACCCCCAGCTTGCCAGCACACATGATGGGAATGGGCAGCCCACAGCAGTTTTTCACGTAGCACCAGGCAATGCCACCAGGGCCCATCGAGAGGAACACATTACACAGGACGTGGTGCCCCCCACAGTGCAGCCGTCTAGCCTCAAAGGGGAGGAGTCCTGACACACGTTCCTCCAGGGCCACACCCTGAGGATGCCATGCGGGGTGAAATGAGCCAGATATAAAAGGACAGACACTGGCATCCCTGGTGGAGCAGTGGTTAGGTCAGTCGCCTCTGAAGGAGCACAGACCACAAACTCCTGGGTTCAAGTCCGCGGTTTGGGGGGAAAATAACCAGTATAAACAACTAAATAAAAATAAAATAAGATGCTGCTTCTTCTTCAATCCTCCTGCCTGCCTTCTGTCCTTCATGCCTGCCTGCACCTTTTCTTTAAAAAAATAAAAGGACACACGCCCTATGATCCCACTCAGTTGAGATCCTAGAATCGCCAAATACATAGAAAGTAGGTGGTGGAGCCAAGTGCTGGGCCGGCGAAGGGGACTGACGGTGTGACGGGGACAGCACTGAGGTGGGGATGATGGCGGGGACACCACACACAGTATGGACATGAGATGGACCTGAGCTGTGCGCCCAGAACTGGCTCAGTGGGGAACTGCATTTTCTGTATTTTTACCATCATAAAAACAGCTTCGCAAAGTAGGTCATCGCTGAAAACTTAGTCTGTTTGAGAGAGCACAGGCAGGGAGGTCCAACGGCAGCAGGCGGCAGGGCGGCGGGGAGGGAGGCCGTCTGTTTTCCTTGCGAAGTGGAAACCAGAACTGTACCAGGGGCTTTTCTTCAAGGACACCCTCCATTCTCCTCCAGACCCCATGAAGGCTGCCTCTGCAATGAGGCTGGGAGGCAATTTGCACTTGGGAGCACTCCCAGCAGGGAAATCACGGTCCATCAATTAACACCTCCTTTTCCAAAGGACCCACAGCCACTGTCACCTGCTGAGGGAGGAATCCACTTCGAACATTCCCGCCAGTCTGCTGCACAGAGATGGTGGCTGGGACCTCCACCGCCCACCTAGCACTCAGACCTCACACGAGCCTCAGAGCTTGTGAACGTGGTCACTGGATGAGGTCACCTGTCCACGTCCAAAGTCGCGGCCAGACAGTACAGCCTCCAGCGCAGGAGAGGTACCTCCCAATCTCCCAATCTACAGACCCCCGTCCTCCGAGCATGTCTGTGGTGTCAAGGCGCATCCCGACAGCAGAAGCCCAAACACTGCCCCTCGCCCCTCGCGGTCGCTTTGTCCCGGGAGTCTTCAGAAACCGATACACGCAGGCAGGGCTGCAATCCCACACCCACCGGCCCGCGTGGATGGAGATGCCGGGCGGCCCGGAGGCTGTGAGCACACGCGCAAGCCTAGCACGGGAAAGCAGTCAGTTCTGCAGCCACTGGCAGCTGGAAAATGCACATGCGCTCCCGTGCAGGGCTGTCTCAGGGACAATGTGAGCGTGACATGGATTTCACTGTGCTTTTGTGCAATTTGATGCCTGCTCTGACCCGCGCTCCCAGAAGGCTGGTGGACCCCTCCCCTACAGACGTCCTCCTTCCACGTCACAAAACCCCTCAGGCCCACGCCCTCGCTTCCGGTCTGCGGGGCGGAGCGCACTGTCACCGGGCACCGTGGGTCCTGACCCACTGAGGCGTGAGGATGCCACTCGCGCTGTCGGCTCCTCTCAAGCGGGAGATGGAGGCTCAGAGCTCTGAGCGCCGCCCCTCCCCGCGAGCCCTGTGCCTGTACTGCGAGACTTGGCCGGTGTGGCGCGTTTCGGGAACATGCGTGTTGTACTGACGGTGGCATGCCCGGGAAGTGAAGGATAAATCGAGAGTAATCCCCGTAACCAGACCCGCACAAAGCCACCGAGGGAAGACAGAACCCCGGAGGGGTTTGGGCCTGCCCCGCACGACTTAGGCAGCTGTGAAGTCCAACTTTACCTAGAATCAGTCTGCGGCTCCCACCGCCCAGGTCACACCTGCAGCGTCGCACACAGCCCCAACATTCTCCCCCGTGTGCTCTGCCAGCACCCTCTCTGCGAAGACAGGGGGTGAGGCGCGCTTGGTGGCCTAGCGGTGCACTGGACACAGGCCACGCACACCCCGAGGTCCCTGGGCCAACACAAGTGAACAACTGAATATTGTTTCTTCCTCCTCTATCCTTGCCTGCCTGCGACTGGCTTTCTTTCTTGCCTGCACCTCTCCCTGAAAACAAAAATAAAGCGGGGGCAGCAGCTGGCAGTGCCACGATGAGTCCCCCCCTCGCCCCAGGGACACTTGCCTGGGTCCCATCGTCCCTGGCACGCTTGATGTTCTGCCGCCCGTCCACCCAGTAGACGAGCTTGTCCAGTGGGTCATAGCCGATGGCCCGGACGTTCCTCAGCCCGTGCAGGGGCAGGACGAGGTCCGGGCTGTGTGGGTCGTCGGGAATCATCCGGCTGATGGCGCATCTCTGGCTGAACAGCAGAAAGGTGGTGGGCGCTAGAGAGGGGCAAACACACAGGGCGCTGCAGCTCAGTGCTGGGGCCAGAGGGGCTCAGTGGGGTGCGGCGGGACTCGGTGAGGAATAGATGGGCGTGCACGGCTGAAAGGACACAGAGCTCTTTCTGGGGTAGGCGGTGGGGGCTTTCTGCTGCAAGTTACGTGTCTCTGCAGGTCCCACACTTTATAAGTGTTGTTATTTTTTATTTTCTCTTTTTTAAAGGACAAGGGTGGGTAGGAATGAAGGCGAATAGGTAGGCAGGAAGAGAGAAGATGAGGAAGTAGCACTTCATTTTATTTTTGTTCAGTTGTTCACACTAGTTGTTCCGTCCTAGACCCGGGACTCGAACCCAGAGATTGGTGGCTTGGGGGTGCAGAGGCGATGGACCGCACCGCTGCTCCACCAGGGGGCGCCAGGGCATTATTTTTAAAGCAGATGTCTGCGCCCCCTGGTGGAGCAGCGGTGAGGTGCGGCGGTGAGGTCTACCGCCTGGGGAGCAGTAAGCGCCAACCTCTGGATTGGAGCCCCCCTCCTTCGGTTTCAGTCCCAGGGGTGGGGGCGGGGAGGAGGTGAGGCGTGGGGGGATGGGATCCATGACAACCAGTGTGAACAACTAAATAAAATAAAACGCTTGTTCCTCCTCTCTTCCTGCCTGCCTGCTCACCTTCATTCCTGCTGCACCTTTCCTTTAAAAAGAAAAAGCAAGCAGATAGTTTTTAAATATCAAGACCAAAGAAGGAAAAGTCACAGCAATGAGCCTCCAGTCCCCATCACAATGCCTATTACGCTCTGTGACCGAGGAATGTGCCCATATGCGCCATGTCAACCGCTGAGAGCCACATGATGTGAACACAGGAGGTCACTCCGGCACCAGCGGGCACAGCTGCGGCGCCCCCAGGTGTGCAGAGGCCGAGGGCAGCAGCGCCGGCAGCTGGCTGGGCGATTTGAATCTAAGTGGATCACCGCAGGCCCCCGGCACAGGAACGGGCACCCCGGTCACTGGCCTCCACTCGCCCTTCAAGGTTGTGGGGAGTGGGGCGTCCCAGGCCCATCACGTGCCAGCTCAGGGCCTCAGGCTCCTCATCCACATACTGGGACAAGGACGCCCAGCCCTCCAAGCATCCAGGGTGGCCTGAGGCTCCGGCAGGATGTGACAGAACTTTGTAAACTGTCACCGTGATATGCAGAGGCCGTCATAACCTCCCTCTGCTGGTGTCAGCAGGAGACATGCTGATTCAAGTGACAGGGTTTCATCTCTTCTGATTCTACTTCTGTCTTAAATGAAGCAGTGATCCTCCCCCCGGCCTGGGCCTCCCGGAAGTATCACCCGGCTGTGCAGAGCAGTGCCTGCCCAACTGCCCACACGCACCGAGGGGCACCGAGGGGCACCGAGGCAAGGAGGCCCTTCCCAGAGCCGGCCTGGCGGGCGGGAGGCACTCACGGCTGCAGTTGCGGCTGCTGGGGTCCAGGCTGTAGTGCGAGGCGCAGCTGCAGCGGCGGCCGCCCGGGACGGCGAGGCACAGCTGCCCGCACTGCCCGTTGTCGTGCGCACAGTCGTTGAGGCCGTCCTGGCGGGAGGAATGGAAGACCAGGATGTCCATCACAAAGTCCAGGTGACCCCGGATGAGGGTGCGGTTCCGGCCGCTGGTCTTGTCCGCCCGCTCGATGCTGTGCAGGTTCCAGTCGGTCCAGTAGATGTAGTCGCTGTACTGGGTCAGGCCGAAGGGGTGCGGCAGGTCATCGGCGATCACGACCCGCTCCTGACCTGCGTGGGACACGGGCAGGGCTCAGCGGCAGCACGGCCGCGCGCTCTGGAACGCAGCAGGCCGGGTCCCCGTGGCAGCAGCACCGTGACGCCGCGAGCTGGAGGCAACCCGACTGTCCATCGCTAGCAAAAGGGATAAAACAACGGTGGGCTCTTCACAGAACGGAGACCTGGGCTGCAGGCTCGTTCAGAGCTGTTGCCAGTCTTTACCGAGTGTGCCCTCGCTGCGGGGCACTGCGTGAGCGCGGCGGTCCCGGGCGACCACAGACGTGCTCAGACGGGTTTCCACGTGGGCCCAGCTCTGGTTGTCCACGGCCGGGTTGGGAGGCCATCTCCCAGACACGCACAAACCCACCATCGCCCTCCTAAGCCAGGATGCACGCAGGGTGGGCAGCTCATCCCACGCAGAAGTTAGTTAGGACCCTGGGGTTCCAGCTGCAGCCCTGCCTCCCAGGACAAGCTGCTCAGTTGGTCGTGCCTCAGTTTCCTCACCTGTGAAATGGGCATCACACGCCCACCACAGGTGATGGCAGAAGCCATTTTAGGAGGGAGCTGGGCAGCCCGTGACCAGGTGCCCTGCCCAGGAAACTGACCTTCCCTCCCTCCAGTGTAGAGGCTGGGGCCTCATGTCCTGGGTTCAGACCCAATCCCGGGTGTGGCCTGTGAGTAAGTGTCCCAGAACAAGGCCTGGCACACTGGGGGACTGAGTGCCAGGGAGGCTACGCCGTGGCCCTGGGTCTGAGAGGAGCTCTGTGACCTCGGACAAGTCCTGTGACCTCCCCGGGTCTCAGTTATGGGAAAAGAGAGCTGTCGTAAGGCCTCCGGGACATGCCGACAATACCGGGTGGAAGGGACAGCCCCCAGGAGACAGTGAGGCCGGAAAGGACTCAGAGGCGTGGCCCCTCCCAGGGGACTGGGGACCGCAGGCCAGAGGATGGTGCCTGGGGCTGAGGCGACCCTCACCCAGCATGTTGGACGACTCAATCATGTTGGTGTCCAGATCAGTCCAATAGAGACGCTGGTCGGCGTAGTCGATGGTGAGGTCGTTGGCACGGCCCACCTGGCCCACCAGCGTCATGCAGTTGGTCCCGTCCATGAAGGCGCGCACGATCCTGGGCTTGCCGCCCCACTCGGTCCAGTAGATGTAGCTGGAAGACACAGGCAAAGCCACCACTGTCACCACGGGGCAGGCAACATGACGGCCGCTCTCTCCCCAGCTCAGCCCGGCCTCCCCACCCCAGCGCCTGTCCATGACACGCCTCCAGCAGGCAGGGAAGCCCCACCCCGGGGCATCCGGTGCGGCTCCTGCCTCCTGGGCTCCTGCAGTGAGTTCACAGGCGGCCGGCTGGCGTGGCTCTGCCCGTGCACACAGACGAGGGGAACGCAGCCAGGCTGGGGCACTCTTACTGGGGACAAATGCTAATAAGCTAGACAGGATGCCGTGACGGGCAAACCCAGATGACCCTGGCCAATGACAGGCCCCTTTCCTCAGAGGCTGGGAAAGAAGACCTGGCCACAGGCGGCGCCAGTGCCCACAGCCTCTGCGGCCTCTTCAGCATTTTCCTTCAGCAGCTGCAGGAAACTGGGCGCTGTATTGAGGCCCTTTACTTGTCCTTTCTCTAAAACCCGCCCCTTGTGCGAGCACCGCCTCGGCAGCCTCTCCTCCCCGACGGCACAGGACAGCGGGGTCTGGACAGCTCCGCACGTCACAGGCGCTGTAAAGGCTGAGTTCTGGGCGGGAAGGGTGCACAGGGAGCCTCCATGCACCCCGGCCCACGGGCCCCAGCCCCCGGGAAGGGCGGACACAGCAGCAGGGCCCGGCCAAGCAGTTCCCAGCACCCAGAGTCCGAGGACCTCAGGGCTGGCAGAGGCCGCCGTCTGCAGTAGGCGGGAATGAGCCCTGGACTTGGTGGTCCCTCTCTGCTCTAACCGGCTATGACCTTGGCAAGTCACTGCTCTCCTCCAAGACTCAGTCTCCACATCTGTACACCCGGGACCTGGTCTCCCAGGCCTGCAGGCCCTGGGCTGCGTGAGACAAACACTGGCAGAGTGGCTGCGGTGTCCCCTCGGCTCCTGTCTGCGCTGGCCTCGGAGTCCCTCTGTGACCTGAACTGGATCCCAGGGTCCTGCCGGCCCAGCCCGTCCAAGCTAGTGCGGTCAGGACGGCCCTAATCACACAGGGCCAGCAGGGCTGTCACGGCCCGCCTCCATCCGCCACCGGCTGACATGGGGACACGTGGGCTGGACAAGAGGCTCCTTACCCTTTGGTGGGGTCCAGGGCCAGCGACCTGGGATTGTCCAAGTCCCTCCACACGAGGACCTGCCGGAACTGGCCGTCCAGCCGGGCCACTTCAATCCTGTTAGTCCCAGTGTCAGCCCAGTACAGGTTCTTGCCCATCCAGTCGACGGCCATGCCCTCTGGGTAGTCGAGGCCAAACTCCACCACATGCTCCGCCGAACTCCCGTTCATGAAGGCCCGGC